>VZUI01068597.1:0-167263 GCA_013401135.1 Cettia cetti | reverse complement strand
CCGCTGCCCCCGCCCCGGGCGGCCCCGGCACCGGCACCGCCGACACCGCCCCCCGCGGCGGCCTCCGCGCCGCCTCACGCTGCGGGTCGAGCCCCGCGGTGCCTCCGCCTCGGGGGGACTCGCTGCCCCCTCACGGGCAGGGTCGTGGCTCGGGCTGAGCGGTGCTGGAGGAGGGACAGCCGGTGTGTGACCCCGCAGCGGGGCGCCCCGGGCCGGTGCCGAGGCGCTCGGGCCCGTCCGCCGGCCCCACGTACCTGGAGTGCCCAGCATCTCCCCTTCCACGGGCGGGGGTGCCTGTGTGGAGGGAGCCCCGCTCTGCTGGAGTCACCCGCCTGAGCACGGGCGGTGTCCCGAGCGCTCCTCACAGGGCTCTTTGGCGGCCCTTTGCCCGCCGGGCACGGGGCTCTGCCCTGCAGCTCCGCTGGGGCTGTGGGCGCCCGGGCTCTGCTGAGCCACAGGCGTCAGGAGACATTTGAAGTTCCTGGGCTGTGCAGGACAGAACCAGCTCCCAGCTGTGAACCGGTGTGATGATCACTACACCCCACTAGAGAGGTGCCCCTGCTCTTTTGGGGGGTGCACCACAGGCCTCCCCATGGTGAGAGGTTAAAGCCTGCCCTGATGGTAACTGTGGGAAACGTTAATGCTTTTATTTTTCCTCTCAGTGGAGTAGAGAACATGTCCGGGATCAAAAGAGTGATCGCTGAGAAGGACCCCGACTATGAGGAGATCACCGTCACACATCCCAACAAGCGGCACAAAGCAGCCGAACAGTCAGGTAGGAGCTGTGGAACTGGAAACTCTGTGGATATGCATGCTGTCTGTAAACTGGTCAGGAAAAGGCTGGAGTAGGAGTTAGGGGCAAAGGACAGATGTTGCAGGTGGTGATACCTCTGTGAAGCCAAATGAAGATGTCTCTTGTGTGGAGTCATCCCTTCCTGCCATCTGCACCATAAGTGAGGTGTGAGGATGCAGCCTTTGGTGCGTGATAGGAGATGGAACAGAAGCTCTCCACCCCCCCAGCACTTCGGTTTCTGTTGCTTCCTAAAGTATTTGCAGGCCATCTTCCCGTGCTGAGTTGTGCTCCAGCCTCTGCATTTGTTCTGTGCCTGAAGTCTGCTCTGGGAAAGATTGGCAGGTTGTTTACATTTTGGGGGATAGAGGTCACAGTACAGCATGGGGAGGAGAAAAAAAATCCATGACCCTGCAGGGTAAAAGAGATGCACAACCCTGCAGTACAGGCACTGGTGTTGGAGGATGACAAATGTTTGAAAGAGCTGGCAAAGGAAGCAGAAAGGAGCTTCTTTGATGAAGTGCAGAAGGGATAATTTAGGGAGAAGGAAAAGGCTTTGAAACATGCAAGAAAGGCAAAAAAGGAGCACAACTGAAGGAAAGGTAGATAAAGAAGTATAGTGGAGCAAGTAGCTGGATGAGTAGGTTTGCATTTGGCACGCTTGGGTTTGCTTGCTTTGGGAACCAGCCTGTTGGCAGAGTGCCTGGGACAGGTTGCAGTCTCTCTGGGCAAATGAGAGCAGAGCTGCTTGCCCCGGGGGCAGGGAGTAGGCTAGTGAATTTTGGCATAGCACAGCTTAGTGAGAGAGGATCGTGATGGGAAGAGCTGACAAACAGAGAGGTGAGAAAACTGAGGCTGGCTGTGGGCTCTGAAAAAGCTCCAGGAATAGAGCCAGAGCTGCCAGTTGGCGAGGGACAGAGGACAGCTTCGTGGGTGATGTTTTGGAGGAGGCTGCACAGCTGGACAAGTCTGAGGAGGCTGAGCTCTGGGTTGAATGTGTTTTATAGTCCTGTCTGCCACGTGGGACAGGGACCCTGCCAGTGGGGGCCCCGTGCAGCTGGGCTGGAGCTGGCCCTGTCACCACTCCCAGCTGCCAGAAGTCACCACCCTCTGTTCTGGCATGCCCCAGGGACTGCAGGCAGGTTTGTAATCTGCTTCTGAAGCAACTTTTCAGAAGGTCTTGATGATGAGCAGGCAGAGTCTCAGGGCCTTGGAAAACTGTCCTTGCCAAAGTGAACTTTGCTTTCAGGAGATTCCTCCAAATTGGCTTCTTTCTTCTTTTCATGGAAAATCTCCAGCTTTCAATGCTAAAATTCCTTAAGTACACAAATTTCACTAACATGATCTTAATGAGGGACTTGGTTGATTCTAAGCTGGGAAAAAATGAATATAAAATGTTCTTAAAAGCCTCTGTAATATAACCACAAATCCTAAAGTGCTTAAATCTTCATGATGCTGCTGTGGCATGGCATCAGCCTTGGAAAGAGATGCAGTTGTCCCTCTCTGAACCATACCTCTTGTGCCTCAGTCTGTTTGGGTTTATTTTAAGTCTATAGCATTACATGAGAATTTCCTCATCATGGTGTTCATGCCTGGAGGTAAATTATATCCCTCTGGTTTTTAATTTTGCCTTACTCATACCAGATTCAACCATAATTGTGTTTTAATGTAGGCTTGAACTATTTCTGGTCCTAAAAAGTATATATACTATATATATATATGTATACACACACATATATACACACATGTATAAGCCTGTGTGTATAAATGTATGTGGAAAGAAGGAAAATTATTTACGATGCCCCTGTTGCATATAGAGGCATCAGTTGCCTCCCTCCTGTAGTAGGTACCTGATCAGACAGTAAAATTATCTGTGCCATCTGGAAGATGCCAGTAAAGCTTTAACTTGCCTTTCTTTCCCTTCTCTGTGGTGATATTAGAAGCCTCTTCAAACAGATACATGCTTTTTAGGAAGACACATGCTTCCTCTGAAGCTCAAGCCAGTCTTTGTGCTGTTGCCTCCTATTTCATGTAGAAACAATGTGAGATTTTTCCAGACTCTTTTGCTGATCTGTCACTATTACTGACACAGGCTGGAGCACCTTTTCCAGGCTTTCTTCATGAAGTCTAGTTCCTGCTATGCCAGGTTCTGCCTTAGAATTTGCTAAAAACAGAAGTTGTTTGAAACCCCTTGATGTAATGGAGGTGACTGAAATGAAGGGCAATATTAAAGTCTACAGTAGGTGTAGAGCAAAAAGAATAGTTCTTCTTATGTTTATACATGTCACAGAAAAATATGATAATCTGCCAATTCCATTCTTAGCCACTAATTTGCTGTAAGGTATTTGTGCAGTTTGAAATCCTAAACTACATACTTTCCACCAAGGTTAGTAAACTCCTGCTGAAAGGCTGAATTTTTTTGACTGCTGTGCTGGAAGAGGATTTTGTAAGAGGTAGACCAGCTTTTGATAATGTAGTTTCCTTTGTGAGTAATAAACAGCCTGTAGGCACTCCAGAGCAAGCTGCACTTCATGCCAGGGCTATATAAATAAGAGTTTGCTTTATTCTTGCTGCGTGAGGTGGTGTAAATTTCCTGGATGTGGATGTGGCCAAGGAGAGCAGAGAAACGTCCGTGGTGTTCCAGCTCATTCCGGCGCAATCGCAGCAGAGACTGTGCTGGGCCAGCACTGTGGAGTTTTCCTTTTACTATTTACTGCTTTACTGAGGCAGAAGTAAACAAACTGGTCCTTTTCTTCCCATTTTCTGTTATTTGTCATCTCAGACCTAAAAAGGAAAAAATAGCTCTCCACATGAGCTGGCTTTTAAAGCATATGGTTTTTGTTACATCTTATTTATTTTTTGGAGGAAAATGATCCATTCCTTTATGTGCTGAACTTATGATCCCTTTACTTCTCATTCTATAGTGATTTCTGATCTTTCTGTTTTCAAATGGAGCCTCAAAAATAGAAATGTAAATACTTCCTTCTCCTTTTATCTTCCATGTGTGGCCTTGTACAGCTCGTGATGTTACTGTGCAGAAGATTGAGACCATTATAAAGGAGCAGTTTGCTGTCGAAATGAAGAGTAAAGAACATGAAATTGAAGTTATAGATCAGGTATAAAGGTTTTGTTCCTATAAATACCTAAGACCTTGGTGTTTGGGGTGTGGGGCATTGCTGCAGTGCCTGTCATTACTCTGTGTTTCCTCTCTGCAGCGCCTGATTGAGGCCAGGAGGATGATGGACAAGCTGCGTGCCTGCATTGTGGCTAACTATTATGCCTCTGCTGGTCTCCTCAAAGCTGGAGAGGTAAAAACCACTTTGGGAATAACAAGACTTCAGGGAATCTTTGCAAAGAAGGTGTGGAGTTCAGTGGCTGTTCAGCTGGTGTTTGGTGTTAAGATGTGGTTTAATGAAATAGTGGAATCCAAACTGCAGAGGGGTGGCAGCGGGAGAGGAGACCTTTGCATCATCTGCTGGGCCTCAGGTATCCAGGTGCCTCAGATGCATCATCTTTGCCTCCTTAGGCAAAGAGGAGTCTTCAAGAAGCAATTGCAAAGTTGTTCAGCAGCCCCTGGTTCTGGTTTCAGAAATACTCTGCATTCTTTTCTTTTCATCCTCAGTTGTTCCCTGAGAGCACCTTGCTTCTCAGAGACTGCACAGTTTGTCCTTGGAAAGCCTTGAAAAGTGTGGAATGTGTTTTCCTATTTCACAGGAGAGTGGCAAGAGATGTGTTTGGGGACTTTTCAGGAAAAAAGAGAAACAATAAAGATTTCAAGATCTCTTGACTCTCAGGCAGTGCTGTGGAACCACCTTCCCTCTCCCAGGCTGTTAATGGGCTGCCGAACAGACTGATGGCGGCAGTAAAGCAGGACATAAATCAAGGAGATATCACAGAGTGATTAAAAATTCACAAGATTAAAAAACCTCAAACCCTGTTAGTTAAACCCCAGTTCTGAGCATTCTGCCCTTAATGACTGCTAATTGCAGGGTGTTCATGACTCGTGCAGACTCCCGAATGACATGTAGTTCATTACCAATGTAAGCATTTTGTTACTGTCTTTTCAGTTCAAGCTGATTTGATTTCCAGTGATTTTTGGAAGCTGTAGCTGGGTGCTGCAAACATGGATGTCAGTCCAGTCCCATAAGAATTTCTCTTCCAAGCACTTGCTTGCAGTGCTACTCCTGGTTTTCTTATTGTGCTTTTCAGAGGACTTGGGGTGAGGTAAAAACAAAAAGGTTCACCTTGTTTTTCCCTCTCAGAACTTGAGTTGAGCAACTGGAGTTGGAAAAGGTTGTGGTAGCCTTGGGAGGCTTGGAGATCTCTCTGCCTGCTTTGATTTTTGTGTAGGCAGCTGAAGAATGTGACCTAAGTTCTAATCTTTGTAAGTGCCTTTATCCATTGTCATCATGTGTCTGCAGGAGCTGTACTGTTCTGTGTTCTTCTTGTTCTGCCATGCAGGGTGTTCTCTTTTTTCCCTGGTGATTTTCACACTTTCCAGAAATAATAATTTTTGTAATTGTTTTGAAGTGTTCACAAAACTTGCTGGTGTCTCCTTGCTTTATTAAGTTTCCCAGTAGTTTTTATGAGTTTATGGCTAGTCTAGCTTTATCTAGCTGTATTTGTTTACATTTTTAATTTTTTTTTCCTGATTTGCACACAGGTTAAATCAGTTTTTCCTTTATTTTGAAGTTGTTGGTGATTTCAGTTTTCTTTGTTGTCTCTTTTTTATTGTGGCTCGCGTGTGTTTGACCAGGCAGTTAAAGATTGTCTTGTTTCTGCTTCTGGTAGGAGTCTTTGTAGTTTAATTCAGAGCTTCTTGGAAGATGATTTGCAAGTTCCTGACCTGTTCTCATAAATATACACAGCTCTCAAACCCAATGCTGTTGAGTTTTGAGACTTGGGATTCCTCATGATTGTGCTTCATTATGCTTTCCCACAAATGATTGGACAAGGTGTTGGTGATTTTACTTGACCAGAGGTTTAACAAAAAAGGATGTTCTTGGTGTGGCTTTGGTTTGGGCTTTGGGTTTTTTTGGACAGGCTGTGTATTTGTCCCTGCCCTTGGATAAATGGCTACAACTCTTCCAAGCTGCTAATTGAGAGTTGGTAATTGCTCTGCTTGTGCATGTAATGGGGAGTTGGAAAGGAAGTTCTGGAAAGGGCCTTTAGAGGCCAAGGTGGGACAATAACTCCATATATATGTATGTACATATTTATAACTCCACTCTTGCTACCCCCTCTCAGGGGCAGTTCTGCTGCTCTGTAGTGATGCTGCTGTCTGCCTCCCCCTCAATCATGTTGGCAGAATTCTGAATCAGGGAACTTAATGTGGATTAAAGGGGAAAAAACCAAAACCAATAACAAAACAAACAAAGCAACAAATTAATCCCAAGTCAGTTTCTTGATTTGTTTTCCTTTGTGACATGCCCTATGAATAATTGTTCCAGCCTGGCTGATGTGGGTGGTTTGGGCAGAGAAGAAGCAGCCTCTTTAAGCTGGTGCTGCCTGTAGGAAAAGCTGCCAGTGCCGGTCTGGGGTGAGGCTGTGGCTGCAGGAGCTGGAGGGAGGCTGTCAGTGTTCTGCTGCTGCACAGGGGTGTTCCTGCTGACTTGGTTCATCAAAACCAAGCTGGCTGTCAAAAACTTGGTTGTCAAACCCAGGTGGCAGAGAGGTCTGGTGGCCTGAGTCAAGAAGTGGCCAGGGGACACTTGTTTTGAGTTGATGGATGTTTTCCTTCTTCTTCTGAGGTAAAAAGCAAATGCAAGAGAAAAAGAAGGGCCTTTGTCATGGTAATGAAAAAAAACAAGAGAGATTTAAACACTTGCCTGCCCTGTCTTCTCCCTTGCAGGTTTAGGAGGATCTAAGATTAGCTCTAAGATGTCAGTTTGGAGGAAAGTTTGCAAGCATGCCTAAGCACATTATTTCTTATCCCCCGTTAAGCTTCGGGAGCAGACAGGGTGTAGCTTGTCTCATAGGTGTTGACAAGGCTGCCAATGAGTATCAAAGCTGAGGAGCCTGATGCCCTTGCCTCCCCTGCTTGCCTGCAAGAGCCAGGCAGCTGTGGCCTTCCTGAGTGTGGTGAGGCTGGAGCTGTCTGCACAGGAAGAGAAGAAGTTGTTTTCAAAGGGACACTTTAGGTAGTTGAGTAGGCTGCAGTCCTCCCTTCCAAAAGCCGGTGGCTTTCTGAGATCAAAAGGTGTGAAGGAACAGATTCAATCTGGGGACTGTTTCTGTAGAACCATTTTAAGCTTTTATCTCCTGCAGCATCTGTTTTTCCTGCAGGGCAGCTGATTAAATATTTGCTCTTTCTTCATTCATTGACTTTTTCTCTTCTGGCACGGCTTTGTTTTTATCTGGGCTGTGGGGAAGTAGTGACCAGATCTTCCTGACCTCTTCATTGCAGGGGACCAGGTCGTGCGATGCAACAATTCTCAACCACCCTTCAATCAAGAAATTCTTGGAATCTCCCTCCAGATCATCATCTCCAGCTAACCAGGGCTCAGACACTCCCTCTGCCAACCACTCTGAGAGTGACTCTCTCTCCCAGCACAATGACTTTCTCCTGGACAAAGACAATGGCAACTTGGACGCCGACGAGCGGCTGACAAACAGCCTGGACCAGAGACAGAGCAGAAATGCTGGCCGGGTAAAGTAAAACTCGAGTGGTGAACGAGTTGTTGGAGGTGTGTGCTCTGAGGACTCGGTGCTGGCACCAGGAGCTCTTCATGTTTTCACCCACCTTGCTGAAGATGTGTTTCTTACCCTCTCCAACCGCTTGCTCCCACTCCCTCAGCCTGGCTTTGCTGTAAGGCCAACTGAAGCGTGTGTAACGTGGGTACCTCCTCTTCCCTCAGTCCTGCCCAAAGTGAGCTCAGCAGGCTGGGGAGAGCCATGGGGTCAGCACAGCTCTGCCACCCTCTTGATTGTAGCTTCTGGGGAATGAGGGGCTTCACAGCCTGAGCTTGGGCTTTGCTGTATGGGCAGAGGTCAGGTTGGGAGGGTAGAGCCTGCAGAGGAGAGCAATGTGTGTCATTCCCAGCAGTGTTTTCAGGAAGAATTGCTGCTGCTGGCTCTGGGAGCCCATGGGGACTGCATTGCTTAGAACAGTTGATCCACTGGTGGGGTCTGGCCTTCTCAGCAGCCTGTAGTGCAAACAGTAGCACTGGAGGATTAGCTCATGCTGGCAGTGTGAGTTGGTAGAGCCTGGGTGCACAGCTTGGAGCCATACAGGAGAGAATTGTTTTTCTCTTGATGGAGTTGCTTGCTCTTGTGCATTACCACCATTTGCTTGACTGAACCAGTCTGACCCAAGTAAAAATACGTTGTCAGTGTTCCCTCATGCTTTTTTGGGGGTTATTTTTTGACCTGGATCCAGTGCCTCCCTTTGTGGTTCACTGTGCAGCCACACGAATGCTTCACCTGTCGGCTGCAGGTAGCTCCACTGGGGAGGCTCACTCTGTCTGCAGGTGGAATGAGATGGAACTCTTCAGTTTCTTTTTAGTTCCTTTGAGTGGTCAGGCCTGCCAGAGGAGTACAGCCAGGGGTGGATATATCAGTGAATATGGTTCCATTCTGCAGCTGAGTAAGTTGCACTAATACATGGCAGAAAGAGCAGTGATTCGGCCTTCATTAGGCAGCCTGGCACCCTTGATAGCAGGGCTGCAGTTTGCTGGAACTCTGCCTTGGGTCTGTAGCAGAAGGCAGATGAGCCATGCAGAATGTGGACCCAGCTGTGTTGTAAACCACCAGACCAATAAAACTTGTTTCTGTGCTGGGGGCGTGGATGGATGGAGCAGTTCTATTGCTTGGGGATAGCACATGGGTACATCTTTGACCAATGCAGGAAAGGCAGAGGGAGTTCTGAGGAGCAGGAGCCATCCCAGCCTCTGTGACTCCTTGCTCCACTTTGAGGCTTCCCTGACTGAGCAGAGGGGTGGGAGTGGTTCCTCAGTGAATCCAGTGCTTCTCACACTGACCCTCTGGCAGGTTCTCAGTGCAGTGCATCCGCTGGGCTGTTCTGGGGTCACTCGGGGATGGCAGTTCCTTACCCTCCAGCCAGACACTTCATCCTACAGGCTTGTAGGAAAGCCTCTCAGTCCCCTGCAAACAACACTGCTGCTTGTGTTGGCATAGCAGGTGGTCAGATCATTGTACTGGGAGTCTTGGCCACTGCTTGATAGCTGGGGGTGTGTTACAGGGATTTGTTGTGCCAAGGTATGGCCGTGGATCTGTGGATTTGCCTGGATGGCAGGGACAGGTTATGGCTGCCCTCCCTGCTCAGCTGGAGCTGAGTTCCTGTCTCAAACCCAGCCTCAATTCTTAACTGTGAGGCAACACCAGAGCAGCAGAGGCTGGGAATGAGAAAGATTTAGATTTTCAGCCCATTCGTGGGTGATTGAGCCAGCAGGATGCCGTTGTAGCCGTGCCTGGTTTTATTTCACATAGTGCAGGGGCACTGCTTTTGAAAGCCAGGCTGAAGTCATGGCTCAGCTCCATGGGATGTGGCACCATGGCTGCTCAGCTGAGCCATGCAGTGTGTTCTTGGCCAGGGAGGATAGCATTGTTACATGCCTGAGTTGCTTAAATGTGCCTAGAGAGCAAAAGTACTTCTAGGGATGATTCCTTGTTGGTCTTTCATTTATGCAGGTTTTTGTTTGTTGTTTTTTTTTTAACAACACCTTACTTTCCTAGCACCAAACAAAATGATGTTTAAGAGGAATGTTTGGGTTTTTGTTTGCCTTTTTTTTCTTCCCCTACTCTCAGGACAGTTCGGGTGTTTCAAGCTCTCAAAAACCAGGACAACGAAATGCCGGACTGTCAAATGATGAAACTTCACGACTTTATGTGAAGAAAACGATTGTGGTTGGCAACGTCTCCAAGTTAGTATCCAGAGCCTGAGGGATGGTCCTTTATTTCAGGATTAAATTGAATAGAAAGTTACAGTTAGGAGACAAATGAAATTGCTAGGCTGTCACAATATGAGTTGTTACCCTTGAATAATCACTGTACCCAAGGCAGCCCTCCTCTGGTCTCAGCATGAGTTGTTTTGTGGAAGGAACAGGTGTTTTAGTGGTTATTTTATTTATGAATTTATATGTGTACAGAGATTTTTAAGGCCTCTTTCTCTCAAGGGAAGTCTTTGAGCCTTTTTTGATCAGGTACAAGTCAGAAGTTTTCCTCTGAAAATTTGGAAAAGGAAGTTGTCCTAATCGAGTGTGTTGGCTAATTGAATTAATTGGCGAATTCAGTGTGTCCGTGGGTACAATGTGGGGTTTCTTAAACAGAAAAATAACCCCAAGAGAACAATGCACCACCAACCACAATGAGGAAAATTGTGCAAGTTCAGAAAAGTCTAAATAAATTATTTCTTACAGGTTATACTTAAAAGAACAGGACAGGTAAATATATGTAACTTCTGGTCTTCAAGGAAATTAGTGAAGAAAGGCATTCATTTTAGGAAACTGGACAGTTCCAGGTTTTAACTCTCCATCCTTGCTCTACTCAAGACAGTCTTTTGCATAGAGTATATCAGACATTTGCTGACAAAATTTAGGAATTGCTTTTTGAAAATCCACCTAGGACTGGACCCAGAACTAAGTATTGACTGAAATTGCTTAAAACGTTATAAGAAGAATTGTATTTTTTTGTGCTTGTGGTAGCAGAGTTATTGATGTTGTGTTTTGGTGGGGGTTTGCTTCCTGATAGCTCAGAATAGGACAGGATAAAGAATTTGACAGTGGTAGAATGTTAAAATTAAGTCTTCTTAATTAGGAGCCAAATGTTTAAATGGGTGAATGTCATATGGCAGTTGTGCATTAAAATAGAGGAAATGTGTTAGAATCTTAGAGTAGATCATCTGTGTCTGTTCCTGGATGAACTATCAGAGTAAGGACAAATGAACAGAAATTACAGGGAGCAAGGTTCCCACAGTCATTTTAACGTCCCCATTTTTTTTTTTCTTTTCTTTTTTGCCTAATATTTCCTGAAATACTTTTTGCAATATTTGTCTATTTGGGATTTTTATCTTGTGTTATTTAATTTCTTTGCTAGGTACATTCCCCCTGACAAGAGAGAAGAAAATGATCAGTCAACCCATAAATGGATGGTGTACGTCCGAGGCTCTCGGAGGGAACCCAGCATAAATCATTTTGTCAAGAAAGTTTGGTTCTTCCTCCACCCCAGTTACAAACCTAATGACTTGGTAGAAGTGAGGTAATAAAGAATTATTCCAATCACTATTCCAGCCTTCATGCTTGCCAGGCTTACAGTGCCAAGTTTCTTAGAAAATTAACAACCTCTTTTCCTGGTTTAATACTCCATGTGTGTGTTTAACCTCTGGCTTAACTTGGCTTACTCCAAAATAGTAGTAAAAATAAATGAGGTTTTTTATGTAGCAAATGTGCCAAACAGGCTTGCTGGCTTGGTTTTTTTTTTTTTTTTTTTGTTTTTTTTTAAATTTCCTTCTGAGAAAAAGCATTCAGTTGTTGCATTTCATGCTGTTCATGTGGGTTGTGCCTCTCTTTTATGTGTTATATACACTGTCTGCTGCTCAGGTTAGGCTTCTGGTGCTAAACAAAGTGTTTATTACCACCCATCTATTCCAGAGTGGAAAAGAAAGAGGAATCTCCAAAAGCTGATTTGCCCATATTTTTAATGCCACATGTGTGTTTGGGCATGACTATCACACTCCAAAATATTTCTCTGTGATGTGAGATCAGTGGCATTGGCCTCGTGCTTTGAGGGCTTTCCCATCAGTGTAATGGTGCTGGTGCTGCAGAAACAGGGCAGCTTCCCTGTGCTCTCCCAAACCTGTATCCCACAGCTGTTTTCCAGGCTGTCACCCTGCTGAGGGGTAGCTTCTCCTGACTGATGCAGGGAAGTGCCCTGTCAGTCTTTTCATCCTTCCTCCTTGCACAAAACTGAGGGAAGATGCCTTTGAAATAGTTGGTGTCTTCCCAAGGAAATTATTCTCCACAGGATGTGCAGCTGCCTCCTGCAGGGAGGAGTGTGGAAAGGGCTGCCTAGGTACAGAATGGCAACTTAATTCTGGCAAAATTAAACTGCAGAAAGGCAACTCCAGGAAAACTTACCTGAGATGAGAAGTGTTGCTATGGCTCAGTAATGTTTCTGAGAGGACAACCCTGAGCAGGACAAAAGCAAACTCCTTTCTATTTCTTCTG
Source organism: Cettia cetti (assembly GCA_013401135.1). Taxonomy (NCBI): domain Eukaryota; kingdom Metazoa; phylum Chordata; class Aves; order Passeriformes; family Sylviidae; genus Cettia; species Cettia cetti. The sequence continues at coordinate 155,290 of VZUI01068597.1, read as the reverse complement.
TAACATATCAAATTACATTTGATTGCTGTCTTTTTGTGCCTTTCTCAGTTGTCAGTGCTGGTTATCTTGTGTTTAAATCCCATCTGGCTAATTGATTCCTGGTGTCACAGTCCCATTCACTCTAGTGAACATTAATGTTCTGGACTAAAAATCACCCTTAGACCTCTTGCATGTTTTCCTGTTGAAGAAACCATATTTGCATTTACAATAACAAGCTGAAATACAGAGTAAAAATAAATGTTACAGATACTTGTTTTTCAGCTTGGAGAATGACAGTGATTAACTTTTCCTTGTTGTCCCTGTATTGTTCTGTTGGTGTTACATGAATCATGTGCCTTTCTCCTACAAGATAAGGGAGCAGCAGGCAGTGATTGCAGAGTTCTGCATTGGAAGCTCACCTTGCAGTGAGCTGACTTGGGGTATTTTTAACCACGTGTTTTTCATTTGACATAGCACAGCCCTTTTTTTGTCTTCCTTTAAAAATACCACACTTGTTTCCCATGTGTCTCATCCCCCAGCATTTTACCATTTTCTTCCTTGTCCCCTTGTGTAAAGTTAAAGTGTGTTTTCAGCTGTCCAAAGCCATAAAATTCTCATTGCTGTGATTACACTCTCTCCGTGGTGAATAGCAGACCTGAAGATAGCTTTAGCTGTCAGCTAGAAAAAGTCTTTGGCTTTCTGAAAAGGAGGGAGGTGAAAGCTGTACCACTTCTGCATCAAAATGTAATCACTGTTTGTTTCCAGAGAACCTCCATTTCACCTGACCAGGAGAGGCTGGGGAGAATTCCCAGTGAGAGTACAGATACACTTCAAGGATAGCCAGAACAAAAGGATTGATATCATACACAATTTGAAGGTATTTGAACAAAATACTTTAGAGAAAGGCTTTTTAGTGAGCTCTCTTGCATAATCTAGAAGAGGCTCTGCTTGTGTGTGTGCTTTTGCCTCGCTGTTACGAGTGTCCTGGTAGTTATTTTCACATGAATACTTGAGCTGGAGAATCTAAATAGATCTGGGAAAGCCTCTTACCTTGGCTGTATGGAGTTGATGCAGAGAAGGGAGCCCAGCCTTGCTGGAGCTGAGTGTGCTCAGAGCAGCAGTGTTTACCTGTTTTTTCCCTACAGTTTGAGATTTTTACCATGTTTTCACTGGCTTTAGCCTAACAGGGTGCTTCAGGCCTGTCTTTGTGCTGGTAGAGTGGCTGCCTTGTCTGCTCCTTCATCACAGGCACACATCAGCTAATGACTATCTCTGTTGTTAGAGTGGGCAGGGAGGGCTGAGATTCCCTACTCCCTTTGAAGAGAGCTCCCTTTTCCAACTCATTCACCCCAGCAGCACTTGGGATTTCTAGTATGCAGCAGTCCTGGAAAACTAGGCCATTGCTCGTTTTCCTTTTAATTAGTAGTCCCTGGCATTAGTGGACTTAAGTCCTGAGCTGGGTTAGTCTCCTGTTTCTCTGAGCAGCATTAATTTTATTTGGATTCTGCCTGCATTAATGAATTTCAAACTAAATAAGGTACCTCATTGCAACCCTAAATATAAGTAGTAGAGGAGGTTGAAAATATTCCCCTGCAGCTTAGGGACATTTAGTGCAGATGGTGAGTAAAATATATTTGGGGAGAAATTATTAACACTGTGATGGATGGTGAAGGAAGCTCAACCTACAGAAGAAAACTGAGCCAGTCCATGGCACACAGGAGCTCAAATCAGCAAATCTTTGCTGTTCTCACACTGAGCCTGTGGCTGCTGTGAGGGCACAGAGTGAGCTGAGCCCTGCTCTGTCCAGCTCCCCATGTCCCCCTGGGCTCTGGCACATCTTCCACCTATCAAACCCAGCTGCTTCTACAGGTGTCTTAACAGATGCCTCTGGGATGTTGTGCCTCTTCAGTAGCTGATGGCTTGGTGTGAACACTTAATCAAAAAATACAACAGAACCTTTGTGCTGGTCAGTTGAAAACCCAAGAGTTTTTTCTCATTATTATTTCCTTATATTGGCATCAGGAATAAAAAAAGAACACTGCTTGAGGATTCCTCTTAGATGGAAATATTACCTCAACAATCTCATTTCCTTCCAAATTTGTTTCTTCTTTCTGTTTAGATGTGGGCCTTGGGTCATGGCTGAATTTTTTGCAGAAGAGAGGGAGGGCACTTATCAGAGCACACAGATTTCTGACCTTATGGCCTCAAAGTACTGGATGCACTGCTGCTCAACTTGCATAGTTTGAAACTTGTTTCAAACAATTTGTATTGTAAATTCTAGCTGATATAATGCTTTGCCCTGGCTAATGTATTGTATTGTCTTTTCCAGCTGGACAGGACCTACACAGGCCTGCAGACACTTGGTGCAGAAACGGTGAGTCAGAGGATCCTGGGATGGATTTGATTCCCTTAAAGATGTTTAAAAAGAAAAGGTGCATGGGACTAAGCACAGAGTCAGACCCATTTGATTTCATAATTTCTAAAATGTAGACTTTTGCTCTCTTATTGAATGAAAGGATTATGACACCTTGTCACTATTCATGGCAGCAGTCATTTTCTTTCCTTCCTGGTTCAGGGGACACTGTTTGCAGCTCTTCCTTCAGAAAGAACTTTGCTTGTACTGGAGCTTTAAATTTTATTGCTTTGTGAGGCTTTTGGTACGAAATGTTCTAATTTGCATTCTGATCTGCTGCAGAGCTTACACATAAAGAATTTAAGTTCAAGGGATCACCCAACTACTCTGTTGAAATTTTGCAGTATATTAAGTACTTCTAAGTTTCTGTATCTGTCAAGAGTCAGGACTTTAATGGAAAATGAACTGTTGAAATAAATAAATTAATTAATAACCCATAGTTTGCTAAATTTCCTAAGGTTTTCTTGATACGGTTTTCCCCTTGTACTGTAGTGAATGGAAACTTCTATGGTTAAATCGCATTACTTCAGCTTTTCAGTTTGTGGAGAAAACATTAATGTGAAATGTCTACTGGTATTAAAGAACACTTTTGAAGAGTAGATCATGTGGTGTGATTCTCAAGGCCTTACCAGAAGAGAGAGGCATCAGTTTTGTGCCTGTCCCTACAGGGGTCAGTCCTTTCTTTAGTGGCTTGCTTGGAGCTGTGCTCCATAATCCCTCCTGTGTTTACAGATTTCCCCGTGGACTGAGACATGCTCTTTTGCTGTGGGGATTCAGTGTTGCAAGATTTTTGTTGTAGCTCAAGTACTGCTGGATCTCTGGGAACTGTCCCTGAAATGAATGGAAATGTTATGTAGAGTTGGGGGAAACAAAGGGAGAGGGTTTTAGGCATTAAAATAAGAAGGTGTAGTTGGTTTTGGGTTTTATATCTTTGCCTAGCTACCAAACACTAATGTCCTTTCTCCTGTTTTTGGAAGGTAGTGGATGTGGAGCTGCACAGGCATTCTCTTGGTGAGGAGTATCTCTTCTCCCAGTCTTCAGAGTCTGACCTTTCTGATGTTCCTACATCTTTATCACTGCCACTGAGTATCCCAGCACCAGTCAAAGCTTCTTCACCAATTAAGCAGTTGAGGGACTCCAGCCCAGATGCTTCTGTGGACAAAGGTAAAGCAAATGGGTGTTGGTAAAATGCAAGTTCTTGGAACTTTGGCTCTTCTGGATACCTCCTCTTAATTGCTCTGATGCCTTAAAGTTGCTGGTTGCTACCTGCTTGTTGCTAACCCCAGGTCATATTTTCTTTACGTGCTCTGAAATGTAATTAAGAAATTGTTATAGGTTATTTGGGTTTGGAGTTTGGTCTTGTTTGGGTTTTTTATCTGAAGTTTGTTGAGCAGGCTCTTGTTTTGCTAAAATGTAATGAGTAAGGAACAGCAGATGCAGTTGGAAAAAAGGTGGTTGAATAGCACCTGTAGTTTTGGCTTTGGCAGACTATTTTTGGGGGGGGGTTTAGGTTTCTGAGGAATGTTTTGGGGACTGTGTATACATTTAAGGAATTGGTTTAGTGGTGTGTTCAGTTATACATGTTAGTGCCTATCATGAGCTGACTGAGGGAACAAAAATCCCTGGGTAACTGTAATTACTGTACTGTGGAGAACAGAGACTGAAAAAGTTGTGTGTGCTTGTCTGAGGGACGATGGCATCTCTGCACTTCGGGGTCTTTTTCTCCCCTTCCCCTGAGAGATCAGGAAAGTCAGGATCCATTGCAGGGGGCACCAGGAGAGGCCTTAGGATCACTTGGATTGCCTGGAACAGGCAGTGCTGGCTGTGGGCACACTGTAGGGTGTGCAGTTTGTGTGAAGTAGGAGGGGCTGTGTCTGGTGGTATTTAGCTGTGCTTTCTGCAACACTCCCTGTCCACGCTTCCACCACAGACCTTGGTTAACTGGGCTGAGGTCCAAGGGGGTGTGTTCCACTCTTTAGTGTGAGAAACCTGGACACAGCCACGTTATATTTCACAATAGTGTCAGATGCTGCATGGTCTGATGCTTTTGTTTGTTCCCACACTCCTGTGTTCAAGGAGTGGCTGTAAGCTGGTGCTGTGCGTGCTCGTGCTTCCTGAGGGGTACTGTGATGCCACTGGTGGTGTTCATGCTCAGCAGGGAGAATGTCTGCTGTTTAAATGTGGTCTTTTCTTGTGGTCAAAAAAGGACAAACACAACCAAGTTTTAAACACAGGTTTTTTATTCAAGCAGGAAGATTTGTAGTGCCCTCAGGTGAGCAGTGCTAAAGCCAGCAGGAAGGAAGTAAATCTCCTTCTTTTTTACACTGACAGGCAGTGGCTTCTCTCAACAGTTCCAGGTTGATTATCTCCTTCTACACCAAATAAAGTGGATTCCATAGCCCAGCTCAAAAGGCATTCTCTGGTCTTCTTGAGCTCTTACTCCAAAGAACGCACTGCAAGATTCTCTGCAAAGGAGATCCAGCCCTGGTCCTGTGGGGCCCTAACCGAGGACACTTGGAACTAGCAGCAGCTTTTGGTCAGTGAAAGGACATTCCAAGGAAATGTGTAAGAAGTGGCTGATCACCTGCCACAGCTGAACAGGCTGTGCATGGCATCATTTTATTCTTCTTGTCCAGCAGATCCAGCAGGCCCGTGCAGAAGCAGTCCCCTCCCTCGCTTGCTCCCCGTTCAACACTTCCCATCAGTTGCTTTTCCTTCCTTCCTTCCTTCAAGAGCATGGTTGTCATACTTGAGTTATGCTTGTGTAGAGGAGCACAGTAAGGAATCAGATGTGTCAGCCTAAGAAGTATTTCTGTTCTTTTCCCTGTTTTGATCAGGATTCTCTGGGAATGCTGAAACCGAAAGACATGCCGCGTTTTATTCCCTGCCATCCTCGATAGAACGGACTCCCACCAAGTTAGCCACACAGAAAGTTGCCTTTGGCTCTCATGGAAATTCAGCCTTTCAACCCATTGCAGCTAGCTGTAAAATAGTGCCTCAAGGTCAGAGTCCAAGCCCTGCAGAATCACCAGGAAAATCCTTCCAGCCTATCACCATGAGTTGCAAGATTGTATCAGGTGAATGTTAGTTTACTTACCCGAGTGCCTCCCCCTGGAAAACAAGAGAGTGAACCAGTTGGACTTGTTTTGTGTCCTTCCCTTGATTTTTCTGCCAGTCTTTGAGCATCAGACAGTAGAAAACTCTAGAATGAGGAGCTAAGCACACTTCTTAATGTTCAGTGAAGAAAAAATACAAGTATGAAATGGTTCACAACAGATAAAAAGCAGGATGAGAGCTGTTCTCTCCCTATTCCTGAATGCTTTTAAGTATGAAATAGATAGTCTTGAAATGGACTGCTACCCACAGAAAGGCCCAGACAAAAACACATCTTCCATGTGGAATGTTTTATGTGGGAAAAGTACATCCTTCTCCCTTCTAATTTCATACAGCCTGGATGCATTAAGAATAATTTTTTTCTTGATTACTGGCAAATAATTGGTTTAGTTTTAACCTTGTAGACTCAAATAGACCCTCTTGTGCTTGCCATATTGCATCAGATGGAGTAGCTTTGGTCTTGGTCTTCCAAAAGTCCACCTTGTGCTGGATTAAATTGCCAGTGGGCAGTGTGGCAGCTTCTGACCCAAACATAGCCAAAGTGCTGCTTTGCTCATTTCACTTGTGGTCCCTTCCCTGCCCCTGGGTGTGGTGCCAGTCACTGGATGGTGTTTTACATCAGAAAGTATTAATGTACAGCTCACCATGGCACGTGCTGTGAAGCTGCAAGGTGACCTGTTGCAGCTCTTCATTTTCTGGTGTTCAGGGTAGAGAGGATGAAACACCAGCTATCAGTACGTATGATTTCTGGTGATCTGCTCCCAGATCATTTTCTTAAAGTGTTTGGTTTGCTGTTTTGTTTTGGGGTTTTCTTAAATTAAATTTCAATATTGTTCCTTGACGTCTTAAAACTGTACTCAGGTTGATTTACACTTGAACCTGTGCTTTATTCTTTCTTTATAAGCTCTTCTCTTGATCTTTTCCCAAGTTTCCTAGAAAGCAGGAATTACAGGGGCCATCCTATCTTTACTAAAGTCCTTGGACTATTCTTTGTTGATCTTTGCTATTTAAATGTTTTCTGCTAAACTTTTTTAGTTTAGCAGAAGGTTACCCCTTTCAGATTTCAAAGCAGTTTATAAGACACAGGGATTTTATTTATGAGCATTTAAATTCTGTTTTAACTGTCAATAACTGCCAAAGAAAGTATATTAGCAGGCAGGTGAAGCTTGGTGTTTGCTGCTGTCTCTTTTCTCTGATCACTTCCTTGCCAGTCCTTTTCTCTGAGCTTCTTGTTTACCTCTTCATGTAGCTGTTTTCTTCTCTGGTTTCTGTCTCTCCTGGCTGTGTTACCCAGAAGCTGCCCGTTTTACAGATTGATATCAAGGGTTTCTGCTGTAGTGAGAGCAGTGAAGGTCCCAGAGCAGTGAAGGGACCTGGGTGTTCCTGCTGCCCGAGGCTGTTCCATGCAGCCTTTTCAGGGGAGCTCCTTGGTTCCCACTCTTGAGTACCTTGGGCTGCACAAGGACAAGAGCTCAGCTCTCTTTCTCCATCTCCTTGGGTGCGCTGGTCTTGGCAGTGGGAACGATGTAGCCAATATCCCTCAGGATTCAGGGCTGGACCAGATGGCTCCTCAGGTTCCCTTAGAGCCCTGCTTGTCCTGGCAGGCAGAGCATGTCCAGGGTAGGTATGAGCCACAGTGCTCTATGTGCCTTTTCCTTTCCTTCTGTCTCCTCTTTCCTTCTTGCAGTCCTGTGAGCTTACTCAGGCTGAGAAATGCATCCTCAAAAAGCGTTCCTTTTCTAAGCCATTATCAAAAGTACTGCTATTGCCATGTTTTTATGTTCTGACAACATTTACAAGCTAGAAGCATTGGACTTTTTTTCTCAAGGTTCTCCAATATCGACCCCTAGTCCATCTCCGCTACCTCGTACCCCAACGTCCACTCCGGTGCACATGAAGCAAGGCTCTGCCAGCTCAGTCCTCAATAGCCCCTATATTATTGTGGACAAGCCTGCACAGACGGTGGGAGCAGCAGCCACAAGCACAGGTGTGTAGTGTGACCACAGAGGGCAGTGGCTTAGTCTGACCCCTTCAGGTTTGTTCTCCCTTTAAAACGATCAGTGGAACAGCAGCGCTTCAGCTGGTGGAGATGGAAGGTGCTCAGCAGAGGAAGGTGTTGGTTTGCACAGCTGGCCTGTGTCCCTGGCTGAGGGTATCTCACACTGAGCATTGCTTCCTTTAGGAAACAGCACAGTGTAAAGCCAAACTGAATTCACAGACACCTCTTCAAAGAGAGCCTGTTCTTTGAGGAAAGGGGAGAAGGTGATGCAGACTGTGTTGCACAGCTTTAGACAGAAGGAGTGCACAGGTGGTTGGGTGACTGTGCTGGCGTGGATGTGACAAAGAGCATGGAGAGGTCACAGTGACTGGCAGATCAGTCTGAGGTCCCAGTGTGGGGCACAGTAGGTGTGTTGAAATGCAGAGACCCTGGTTACCAGGAGAACAGCTGTGCTGGATTTTGTTACTGCTCTCAGCTTCTGCCTGGTCCAATTCCAGCTGGTTTGGATTCCTCCTAACTGGATGCCCTCAGTGGTGACAAAAGCCTGGGGTCCCAGGGAGGGCTGAACTGCAGGACACAGGTGCTGGATAGAGGAGTCAGTCATCTTTGTGTTGGGGTGGAGGAAAGGTCCCTCAGAAGTCATTTATTTGTTGTGATATATGGCTAAGAACTGCTGTCTGTTTTCAAACACGCTTGTTTGTGTATGTGTGTATGTGTTGCCCAGCACCTCAGCAGGATGCCCAGGGCCAAGTGAGGGAGTGCAGCATCCATGGAGCACAAACTGTTTGCTGGGCATGGCTGGAAAACACAAAAACTGTTTTTACTAATGCTTTCTCCCTTTATCTGAGGAAACACAGCTGTCATGGTAATTTTAACTTCATCACAGAGGGAATTGGTAGGGTAATTGGTAGGAATTGAGATTTTTTTAATATGTTTTGGGGCTTTCTTGGTAACACTGATGCTGATGCTGTTTCACCAATAGGGTTTGATTAATTGGAGGTTTGTTGTTTTTTTTTTTTTTATTGATTGGGGGATTTCTGTCTCTTATTTTCTGTTTCTTCTTTACCTCCAGCCTGACTGTCTACTCTGCCTGAGTGGTGTATCATGGTTTGGGTTCTTCTAATAGAGGGTTGTCCATGGAGCATAGGATGTGCAGATGTACCAGATTGTTGGGATGTACAGGTGTTAGTGCAGTTATTGTTAAAGCTGCAGTTTCCCACCACAGTGGGGATGTACAGAATGTCCTGGCAGAGGCTGCTTGCTGCCTCTCCCTCCCCTGCATCCTGCACAAGTCAGATTACAGTGGCAGAGCAGAAAATTGATACCCTCCCCTCCCCAGACAGCTTTGTTGTGAGAGAGCCTCATCACCAGATCCTGTGTGCAGGTGCAGGGGGGTCTGCAGAGCTGACTTTGGCAACAGCAGCCAGGCTGGATTGAGCATAATGTGTATTACAGAAAATGTCACTGGGGCACTTCTGATAAGGCTGCAGATTGTATTTAAGAAAAGGGGTGAGATCTTCATACTCTAAAAGCCAGCCTTCCCAAAGCCCTTATTCTCAGAAATGGCTGCTCATTTACTTCTAAACTCAAGTGTGGATTATAGTACAACTGTATGAGACGCTGGTTTTTTGCTTTCATGTGTGTAATCGGTGGTTTTGGTGTCTCTTGAACAAACAAAACTGCCAAAGCAGCCCAACAGCAGCAGTCACACTGCTGAGGAGCAGTCTTGTGCACGTGCTGATAATGCAGGGTGAGTTTACCACTGCTCCCCCATCCATCTCGGGGGCCAGGAGAGTGCTGTGGCCCATGTGATAATTTTGCAGGAGCCTCTGCCACACATGACTCTATGCCTTCATTCCTTGTTTCTGTTTCTTCCTTTACCTTCCTCACTTTGTCCCTTGCTTTTGTTACTCCTCACTTTGTCTCCTTCCTTTTGTGGCCTTTCTTTTCCTTCCCTCTCCAAGCCTTCCTCCATGCCAGTGTCCAAGGCTAGTGTGGGTTCAGGGGTGCTTCTGGGCAGCAGAGGACTTTGCATCTGTCCTAATTTCACATATTTGCACCCATGGTTGATATCCTCAGCTACCCAGGAGGGTTCCTGACCATTTGCTTGCAGCACACAGAGCAGTGGGTGGAGAGCACCTTCTCTGGGGCAGGTTCCTGCAGGTGGAAATTCAGTGCTGGATCTGTTTTGTGCCCATGGCAGTTCCTGATGTACCTGATGGAGAACACAGATGAAATGAAATGCCCTGTTCCTTGTTAGAAGAGGTTTCATGTGTGCCCTGCTCCCAGCCCTGACCCAGCATCTGCTTTATTTCCTGCTGTGCAGGGAGCCCAAGCAGCAAACTGAGCAGTGTCTGCCAGGCCTCTCACGGGACTGCATCTCCTGTGTCAAAGACCCACGGCAGCAGCTTTGGCACCTCAGCTGTCAAGGTAAGGTTCTCATTAGGTGTGTACTTCCTATTTAAAGTCCAGCTTTTTATTAAATGGGATATTTTAGCATTAAAAATTCTGCACTTCAGGCAAGTTCCTTGGATTGTCATTTCATGTGAAGGTTTACTGTGTCTAACAGATGGAGCCATAGGAGAACAGGGTGGTTATACAAGATGATAGTGTCACTTCATGCAGCTCCAATTAGGCTTGGCTGCATGTCTGTTAAAGGCACTGCTCTTCTACTTCTCTGCAAGGAAATCCATGGAGGGCATAGCTCCCCAAACGTGGTATCTTTCAAAAAAGCTCTTCTGCAGCTGGCTTTGATCTTCTTCACTTTGTTAGTCACAGAGTATGATTAAACCAGAGATGCCTACCTCAAAACCTTCACTCTGTTCATTATTTTTGTACAGCAGCTGTTCTTAGCAGCCTGAAAATAGGTCCTGTAGTGGTTTTACAAGTGCCTGCATTTAGAAAAATGTTTGTGTAAACAGTGGAGTAACATTTGGACGTGTAAGCAAACAGCAATAAATACAGTTCATGCTTCTGATCTGCAGAGCCCGAAAGATACAGAGCTGAACTGTCTCACATAAAATCTTTCCCTCATCTTGTGCTAGGGATGATATTTCTGGCAGGGAAGTGGCGTCAGCAGGGCTCTGAAAGCAGCTGGTGGGTGTGCTGCTGGAAACAGGAGCCTTTCCCTGTCTCCAAGCCTCAGTATTAAAGCAGGATATGGTGGGGGAAGGCTTGCCAATCAGCCTGCAGAGAGCAAATCACTTCACATTTGGATCTGAGATGCTTCCCATGTCTGCTGGGGAAAAGGTGATGCAGTCTGTTGTCTGAAGCCGTTAGTTTGGAGTAGTATTTTCAGTGTCAGGTGTGCAGCTGGCCAGTCAGATTTTAAAAACCTGTGTGCTCAGATGGATTTCACTTAACTATGTTGAAAATGGTTCATTATTCTGTATTTGTCACTGATTTGGGACAGTTTTTTGGAAAAGTTTTCAATGAGTCAGAGTAGGCACACGTCATTGGTAACAGCTGAATTCTGTATTTCCAGGGCAACATTAAAAACTGAAGATATTTTTAAAAACCCATAAAAATCACACTTCTGTAAACAGAAATGTAATTTGATTTGTGTCTTTTGGTTGGTGGAAAAGCTGTAATTTTAGGGTTTCTTTAAAGAGAAGAGTATGCCTGATAGTTCAGTGGGATATTACAGAGTGGGATATTGATCAGAGAACATGAGTCGTTATTTTTGCCTGTGTATGACCTGGTAAGAAACAGTCACTGCTGTTGGAGAGGTAACTTTCCAACTAAAATTTGCCTTGTGGGTTATATTAAGAAAGTTTGGCTCCTTTTACTCAAGTGTTGACTCATTTTTGGAAATGCCTCATTTGCACAGGTAATTTGGCCTGCCCAGATGGTCCATGCTGCCCTTTATTAGCAGTCACTTGTTTTATTTCTTCTGTTGGGCATATTGCTGATGTTTGCACCATGTTTTCTTATTTGCAGCAGGAAGATTCTCTTTTTGCCACCATGCCACCCCTTTGTCCCATTGGGAGTCATTCCAAGGTGCAAAGCCCCAAATCGGTCACTGGAGGACTGGGAGCTTTTACAAAGGTACCCCTCCTGATTTTTGTGCTGGGACAGGCAGCCCAGTAGTGTCATTTCATGCTGATTTGTGCCAGAAACCATGGGACTCCAGTGCCTGTAAAACTTACTGGAACCAATGTATCTTGCTGCTAAGGGCTCTGTAGCATCTCTCAAAAATGTGTGTTTTCTTTTCTTTTCGCTGTGGCTCTGCTGTACCTGGGATCATGCCTTTTATCACCTCTTCCATCCATTCTGGGGTTGTTTTTTGAATCACTGTTGTGTTCAGGCTGATATTTTGAAAGGTATTTTTAATGGGATGCAGTGGAACTAAACTGCAGTAGATCTGTCAGGAACTTCTTAAAAATTGTAACAGTGATTTGTGAATCTCAGATGTTGCTGCTTCTGATTGTATTTCCTTAAATATTACCACATGGAATATAAAATTGTTTCTGGCAGTATTAGGTGATCCAAGTAAAAGGTGAAAGAATGCTTCCTACCAGTTACAGCACCCACAACAATCTAACATGAAAAAAGCCCTGAAAGAGGCTTTTTTATGTCACTGGCTTTAGGGATTAGATGTAAGGCTATCCCAGGAGAAACATAAAACATACACACAAGAGAATGTGCATATGTCAGCTATAATAATTTATAGTGTCCATAGCTATTGCTTGTAACGTTGCAGGATAGAAACAAAACTAGGTTCAGAACATGAATTTGAAACTTTAGAGTGTCATGGCTCTATGCCGAGATGCAGGGTTTGAAAAAGTCAGATGTGGCCAAGTGCCTTGTCAGGATGAGTGATGTTTGTAACACTACCAGCAATTGCTGTGATTGTAATTTCCATGGCCTCCTCTGAAATGGGGACTGCTTTGTCACTTTGTCACACCATCCCCCATGCTGTGTGGGACCTGCCCTCACTTAGAGCTGAGTTGGAGGGGCCCCATGGTGGTGAGCACCATGTCTGAGTTCGGAGTGTGCCTGCCCTTCCCTGTGGACAGGCTGCCCCACCAGCCATCTGCAGTGGCTGAAGGTGATGCCTTGGAGTGGCTACCTAGAGCAGAGGCTAGACAAGCATAACAGAATAAAGTGGCTATTTATTAACAGCCTTCAATAGGTGCACCTTGGGCAGTCCAAGGCTACGCCCAAGGCTACTCCCAGAGGCTACACCTAAGGTGGACGATGGTCACTGGTCAGGAGTTTCTCAGACAATTTTAAGTTTGATCCATTTACATATCAGGACTTAGTTCTCCAATTACACCTTCAGGTAATGAAGTCATTTAAGCCCAGTTTGCTCCTCTCTGATTCATTTTTGTTTATACTTTTTGGGGCCTGAGGCTGTAGGGTGTCCTTGGTTCTCAGGCTCAGGGGAATTGTTTTGTCTGACCAAAGTGTGAAGACAGTAGCTAACGCTCTGTGTGGAGTTTGGAGTTACACACTAATGCAGTGCAGGATCTGAAAACTACGAATGCTAAAATGCAAAGGCATCCAAGATGTTTGCTTTCCTTGTGCCTGTTTGTTCCCCTTGCCCAGGTGATAATCAAGCAGGAGCCCGGGGAGCTGCCGCAGCAGGCGGCGGTGCCGGCGGCGGGCGCGGCGCAGCCCTCACTGCCGCAGTACGTCACGGTCAAGGGCAGCCACATGCTGGCCCTGTCCCCGCAGAAACCCGCGGTGAGCGCCGCCGAGGGCACGGTGCAGTCCAAGGTAAGGGGCACGTGGGGAGCTGGGAGCTGAGTGCTGGTGTTGCTGCAGCCTCACGGGTAGCTGGGCTCCTGTGTGCAGAGTGGCTCGTGTGCTGCTGCTGCGTAGTGCTGGGCGAGGAAGCAGGCTCAGCAGGCACTGTTGCATTTTACTCTGTGCAGGGGCGTCTCCTGCTTCTGTCTAAGCCATTGCAACAGTGGGGTGCAGGTGCTTTTGGACTGTCAGCCCAGGAAACTGGCTGCCCTCGGCAGCTCTTGCTGAAACTCATCCAGGTCTTTCCATAAGAGAAGGTGAATTCTTTCCTAGGAATGCAGGCCTGCAACACAGAAGAACAGCACAAATAGGGAGCAGGGTGGAGGCTGAGCCAGAACTAGCATTATGTGGAAGCAGTCCTACTTGAGTGGCAACTAAAGCATTTTACTGCAGGAGTCATGCCAGTGCAGTCCTGCTTTGACAGGAGTGGCACAGCTGCTGAGAAGGCACAGTGCAGTGACAGGATGACAGATATGTCAGAGATTGTCTCCATTTTGCCTCTTTCCATGGTGGACAGAGTCAAATGATGTGCCAGGTACTAGAGATTACATACAGAACTTTCACATTTGCATAAGTACTTTTTTTGCATTTGCAATATTTCCTTGTTCTTTTTGCTGTCTTCCTTGCCTGTTTGAGCAGGTATGCAAAAAACTCACATTCCATTGCAGTTACCATTAACACATGAAATTGAAGCGCTTTGTGGGTTCTGCTTTGAGGCCATAGTTTTCCCAGGGAATCTGTTCCCATAAATGTGTTGAAACTGAATTTCTACATCTCTCAATTCACTAAGGCAAGCTTTATCTTCATCTGGAATTAGGCCATTGCTTATAAATCAGAAGAAAAGGAATTGCCCTGTGATTTGAATGAACTTAATCTTTTGTGGTTGCGTTGAGATCCTGACTGGGTTTAACAGTTTATCGTTTTACTTGGGATTGGCCTCTTGCCGATTTAATTTTGTTCCTGAATGAAGAGCTTCTGTTGGTGACCTGGCACGTCCTGAAATGTCTGGAGATGGGGGTCGTGTAGCAGCCAGGGTTCCCAGGCTGGCTGTGGCCAGCAGGGCCCATCCCTCCCCTCCCATGCCGTCTCTGTTGGCTGCAGGTTGTTGGTGTGCCGGTGGGTTCTGCGCTGCAGTCCACAGTGAAGCAGGCGGTGGCCATCAGCGGCGGGCAGATCCTCGTGGCAAAGCCCGGCTCCTCGGTGGCAAAGGCTGTTGGCTCCAAGCAGGTGCTGACTCAGGGTGTGGCCAAAGCCATTGTGAGTGGAGGCGGAGGGACAATTGTGGCTCAGCCCGTGCAGACCATAACGAAGGCACAAGTTTCTTCCACGGGGACTCTGAAAAGTACATCTCAAGGCTCAGGTAGAGTGATTTTACGCCTTGTTAATAGCTAGTGATGGGTCTGTAATGATTTCTTCAACTGCAAAATAACTGTGTGTGATTGAAAACCTTGGAAGTGAGTAGAGTGCTCTGTAGAAAAATTCAGGCTGAGATTAATAATAGAGAAAATGTTAATTCATTATCTGTAAGGGGGAAGGGGGAGCATAAAGGCTCTAAAACATGCAGTGTTCTGGGAGTGGAGACCAGATGGATATGCTGGGGAATGTGCAGGAGACCTTGCAGACTTTCATGGAGCCAGGTCTCACATTTTTGCCTGGGACTTTCCCCATGAGTCCAGCCAGCCAGAGCCAAAGTGTCCAAGTTTCATCCCTACATCTTCCCCAGTGCTTACAGTTTCAGGAGGATGGGCAGAAACCCCGCCTGCATCTGCACACAGCTGCTTTAGCTGAGCACAGGCTGGGTCTCTGGGCTGTTGGAAAGCTGCAGGAAGCCTGCAGACCCCAGTGCTGTGCTGCTTTGGCCTGCAGCCACAAGTGGGACTGCACACAGAGAGATTGTTTCCAGACCTATTAAAAAAAGTGTCTGTGCATCACTGGTGGAGTTAATCTGCGGTTAGAGCAGCTAAGTAGGGATTACTGAGGGCTGGTTGCATGTCACTGAGTACTTCCATCCTGTGCAGATTTCAGTGCATACTACTTTCTGCAAGCAGCTGGTTTATTCCTTTTTTATTCTCTCTTTCTAGTGATGGCTACACTGCAGTTACCAGCCACCAACCTGGCAAACTTGGCAAACTTACCACCAGGCACCAAGCTGTACCTCACCACCAACAGCAAGAACCCTTCTGGGAAAGGAAAACTGCTGCTGATACCCCAAGGAGCCATACTGCGAGCCACAAATAATGCTAGTTAGTCTTGCAGGGAAATCTAATGAGTTAAATAATGTAATCACTGCATAATTAATATGTTTGGCATTTTTGCTAGGAAGCATCCTGGTGCTGTTTAAATCAGTAATGGGATAGGGTTTCTTTGTTCACAACAACCCATATGTAGTGCTTTTTAAGGCTGAAATCTCACAACTGGCTTTTATTTTCAGTGACACTGCTTTTCATGCTGTGCTGTCAATGCAGAAATGCTTTTTTGGTTAACAGGCCTGTGAATGAAACTCCCAGTGAAATACCTGCAGCTGGGGCAGTCCAACTTTGATAATCTCATTGGCAGCAAGGAACATCAGATACTTGTGATATTTATGACAGAACCATGAGTATTTTTTTTTACCCTTGTTTCTTAATGAGAGATTGCAAAAAGTCGCTGTTCAGGCTGTTCCTTCTGGAGACTGAGCAATATCAAAGTGTCACTGCAAATTACCACTGCTTGGTATCCATGATCAGTTATTCTGTTAACAAAATTGCATTGACAGCCAGTGAAATTAAAATTAAGAAGCCAGTGAGGTTCAGAGTGTTTCCAGAACTTTTGCTGCAGATCCATAACCTGCAGAAGAATGATGAAAAGATTGTTCTGTTGTTGGACAGCATTTTCATTTCATAAAAAGTTCAAAACAGCCTGAAATGAGCTTTGCTTGTCCACCAGCCCTCCTTATCTCCCCAATAGCTCATCTTGTTCATGGCATTAGCTGAGCTGTAAGAGAGCACAGCTGAACTCTTTACCAAATAATAACATTACTTGACTGCAAAATATGTGGCACCAAATGTCTGGCAAAGTCTTTTCAAGTACTTGTATACACAGGGATGCTTTAGCAGCTGGCACTGTCTGATTACCAAAGGGTCAAGTTTTTCCCTCTGGTTACAGGTCTTCAGTCTGGTTCTTCTACAAATACTGGAGGAGGAGGAGGAGGAGGAGGGGGAGGAGGAACCCAAAGCACGAGCAGTAACTTGTCACAGCACCTCACCTACACCTCCTACATCCTGAAGCAGACTCCCCAGGTCAGTGGCACAAGCATCTCAGTGGAAGCACACTGACATTTCAGGCTGCAGGGGTGTTAGTTGGGTGTCCTAGGGTTCTGTAGAATGTGAAACATTCTGGGATTCAAGTGTCTGGATCTTGCTTGACTCTTTCCTCCTGCTCTGCTTCCATCAGAAGGTGTTCTGCAGCAAGAAGGCTGCATCCAGCTCTTAGTGTAGGAGCATCCAGTGTAGTTAGCAGTGCCTTGTTTCAGAAGATGGAATGTTGTTGTGGCTACATTATAGCCACAAGCTTTTATCTGTTACTGACACTGGTAGAGTTCTGTTGTCTCTTAACCGTGTTTCAAAGTGCTGACCTCCCTGATTTCTTTCTGGAACAGGGCACCTTTCTGGTTGGCCAGCCTTCACCTCAGGGCTCTGGGAAGCAGCTGACTCCAGCATCAGTTGTTCAGGGCAGTGTAGGAGTTGGAGCTTCTTCCACACAAGGACAAGCCCTAAAAGTGATAACTGGACAGAAAACAGCTCTGTTTACACAGGTAATGGGCAATGATGTGCTTCTCTCTTACTAGTTTTGTCAGATAAAGTACAGGAACCACGGCCACACATTATTGAGAGCATTTCCTTTCATGGTTGTTTGGTTTGAGGTGGGGTTTTGTACATTTGTGGTGCTGGCTGTGCCACGATGAGGAAAGCACACAAAGGCTTACTTTGATCAGACTGCAGATTTCCAGCTTTCTCTTCTCAGAGGGGGTCAGCTTGCAATCTGTGTAAGCTTGTGGTTGCTGCTTTGTAAATGGGCTCTGGGATTTCTTAGTGAAATGGAATTGGAAAAGTAAATAGAGCTGGGTGCAAAAATGTACTTAAACACTTGAACTTTAGAAATGAGTCACCTGCTAAAGCTCTTAGAAATCTTCAGGTTTGGTACCCTTCAAAGGTTCTTCTTTTAAAAAGTGCTAAGTAGTCTCTGAAATTCGAATGCCCCAAGAGTACTTGCAATTGATTATCCAAAATTCAAGATTGATAGATATATATTTGCACAGTCAACATTTATAAAGTTGATTTCTGAGGCGATAGTTTTGTTCCAGCAATTATTCCCAGAATTTGATTTTTTCAAAAGTATTTTGAAAATGCTTTCAAGTAATTTAAAAAGCATTTCTCTTGTTTGTGGTGGTGTTGTTGTTGTTCTGTTTTGATTTGGTTTTTTAAAATAATTTAAAACCCTACTGATTTCCTTGTGCTGCATTCTGTCTCAAAGGCTGCGTCCAGCGGACAGACATCCCTGGTGAAAATATCAGATGGGTCTATAAAATCAGTGCCTGCCTCGTCCCAGCTCTCCAAACCCGGCACCACGGTGCTGAGAGTGTCAGGAGGTGTCATCACCACAGCTGCTGCTCCTGCCGTGGCCCTCCCCACCAATGGGGTGGCCCAGGTGAGGAACAGCACTGCCAGTGTTCCGTCACGCAGTGTTTGCGCTCTTGCCACGACAGCCCCGGGGAAGGACTCGTTCTGCTTCTCTCCCCTGTGGGTGTTCTCTGCAGTCAGCTTGCTGGGGGCTCTGCTGCACCCTGGGGTGCTGCTGAGGGCACAGCCCTGCACAGGGCTCAGTGCCCAGCTGCTGGCAGCAGGTGCTGGGCCCTGGCTGTGTGCAGGGGCTGTCACTGCTCCCCAGCCTGGGGCAGCTGCAGCCTGGGAGGGAGGGAGGCGGGACACGAACGCTGCATTCCGTGAGGGAATGCTCTTGGGAGTGGATGTAGCCATGGATCCAATGATGCAGGCTGTCCACCTGGAGTGGAGCTGCAGTGCATGGAGAGAGGAGGAGGCAGCGAAGTGGAGAATCTGGAATTCACTCTGAGCCTGTTTTCTTCTATGAGCCCTCATCTGTGCCTCCCAAATGCCTGTGGAGAGTTGATGCCGTGCTGCCACAGCCTCCATTCTGTATGTGCCATCACTGTGTGGGGGCTTTTGGATATGAGCTTGAGAATCTTTTGCTTCCTAACAATCGATAGATAAAAATTTGTTTGCTACTTTTATTACTTATATTACCTTGTTGTGCTTATTTTTGAATCACCTGTGACATGAAACGGGATTTGTTATTCCTCTCTGCCTCTTATGCAGCAAACAGATAATGCAGCTTCCAGTTCATCATCTTCTGGAACTCCTGCAGCAAAGACACCTGGACAGCAACACCAAATCTGTGTAAGCCAGAGCCAGTCTGCTTCATCAGTGGTGAATAAGACTGCCACTTCCAGTGTTGTAAGTGTTGCTTCCTTGATGACTACAGCCACGCCTGTGACGGGAAAAGCTACAGTATCAGGTATTAAACTCCCTTCACACCTTTCCTAGAGAAAGTCAGAATCCAGCTGCGGGTTCTGTGCATGTCCTCACTGTAAATGGAAGAATTTAGTCACTTGCATTTGCGAGTGTGTGAAAGTCATGCTTTCTAAAACGTCTTTGTAGTGTAACTTTTTGCTTAGCCAGGGAAATTTAAAATAATTTGGCATCCTTTTGTCATTGTCTGTATCTGTTACAAAAAACAGCACAAGTTGCCCTTTGACATTGGAGAAGGATTTTAGTTTTCATGCCAGGTTTTCACTAGAAGATGCATTTTGCCTGTCAAGGGCAGAGTGTGTCCCTATCAAGATACCAGCAGTACTACAGACTTGGTTGGTTTGTGAAAGTGAAACTCCACCATACACAGAGAACGAGCAGAATTTGTCTCTGAGGCTTTGCATCTGCTCTGTTGGGATTGAAGAGGATAGAGATGTTGATTAGAGGGAACTGGAGCCTTTGAAGTCAAAAATCATTAAGTACAGTGAAGTAGGCTGGATCTGGATCATTCAAGTTAATATAAATGAGGTAATTAAATTGGGCTGCCCTTATGTGGAGGTGCGTTCTCCTTATTTAATTTTATTGTATTTCCAGCACCTTTTGTGTCAGGGAGGGCAAATACAGCAGGTCTGAGAGTTATGAGTTAAAACTGGAAATTGTTGTTTAGATTAATTTACCTGCTGGCATGTTCTGTTCACTTGAAGTAGTTTCTTGTGAAGTGAAAGCGGAGTAAGGATACAGAAAAGAGAAAGTAAGTGACACTGAGCCTATCTGACAGTGTCTTTTTGTAGCAGCTCTTCTTGTTTCCTCTCTACTCAGACTTAAATTTCTCCTTTCTCATGAGTATATTTTACCCAGAGCTTGAAAATAAACAGCATAGACTGCCAAGACTGACAGAATCCTGCAGGAAGCAATTCAATATTTTTCTCTTTGCAAGGAAAGCAGCCAGGTGGGTTTTTTGGAGGAAGTAAGCCATAGTAAATAGCTTTCAGATTAAAAGTCCCATTTATGTGTGAGAATGCTGTCTAGATTTTGTTTTGGGGGTTTTTAATAACCTGAGGCATTGACTTCATCGTGAAAAACTCTTTCTTCAAGAATCTCAGAAGGAACAGTGGCTATAAAACAGTTATTTCAATGTAATAAGAAAGAAAAACTCAAAACTGTTCTGAGCATTTGTGTTTTTAAAGGCAACATTTTCAAAAGGATTTCAAACTTTCCCTTGTTTTGTATCAAGCAATGTCTCCCACCCACCAGGCTGATAGGGTTTGTTGAAAAGGTCCCTTCTTTACAGCCTTGCTGTTGGGTCCCTTGCTGTCCTACCCTGACACATCAGTGTCCCACACAAAGGAATGGGTAGCACTAGGTGAGCCTTCCTGCCTGGAGGTGAAAGCCTAACTCACCAGTGCTGGGCATCCTTAAAAACCAAAAAAACCAAGACATCTTCACCAGAACTTGCATATTTAGTACTTGGAAGGCAGCTGTGTTTCAGTACTACTGATACTAGCAATAATGTCAAAACAAGTCATGGTTACAAAATTGCCATGGTGGAACTAAGTTTATTGTTGTCAATGCTTTAAAATAGAAGCTTGTTAAATTTCCACAATCTGAAGAAAAGTTAGCTACAGATTGAATACAATTACATGGAAAACAGCCAGTTTACCAGTAGAAAGGATGGACATAGGCCCACATCCCAGTGTTGGAATGCTGGCTGTGGTGCCTTGGGGTGTCAGCAGAGGCAGATGACATCTCCTTGTGGAGGCGAGAGCTGGCAGACAGGTGACGAGCACTCCTCACCTGTGGGACTGTGGCACAGCTTGGAGTGGTGCTGATTTCTCCTGAAGTTACTGAGTGCTGCCATTGATAATGCTGTTAATATCTGAATGTTCTGCTTGTTCTTTGGGCCTCAACTAAAATCAGGGATGTAGTTCAGTCTCCAGTTGGATGTACTTCCCAGCCTGATTAGCCATCCTTAAGGGTGTGTTCGGTGCACGTTGCAGAGAGACTCTGCACTCAGTTCAGGTGTGTCCTTTGTCAGACGTGCTGCACAGCAGCTTTGGGCTTGAACCATAGTTGGAACAGGGTTGATCGTGCCCTGCTGCCTGCAGTGGATGATGCTGAGCTGAACTGCAGAGGTGTGAGTAGCACTGGGATACCTCCCTGAGAGCAGCTGTGTGAGTACAACAGAGCTGTAGTTCACTGGCTTACCACAGCCTTGAGCACAAGGTCTGGTCCTGACAAGAGTGTTTTACTCTGCTGAGCCTGCTTCAGTGGAAAGGTTTGTTACATCAACTTTTGCTTAAGATTCCTTGGGTAATGAGGAGATTTGCTTTACAACTCTCAGAGTGCTGTGCAGCATGTAAGAGTGTGCACACTGCGGTGCAGCACTACATCACTTGTGTCAGTGGAAACTCGCCCTGACAGCTCATCCGACTGTGGCTTGTTAAGAGGGTGGCAGTGCTAGGTTACATGCCATCCTGCTTCAAGCAGAAAGGGAGAGAAGTAGCTGGAGAAAAACTAACTGGTGTGTTTTATTTAACATTTTGTCTTCCGTTCTTCTTGCAGGGTTGCTAAAAATCCACTCAAATCAGTCTAGTCCACAGCAGGCTGTTCTGACAGTTCCCAGCCAGCTTAAACAGCTCGGTGTAAACACAGCTTCTGGAGGTGTTCAGACAATACTCATGCCTATGAACAAAGGTAAAGGGCAGAGGAGGATGACAGATGGTGTTTGAAAATCTCCTTTGACACAGGGTAGCACTTGGTCACCTTGGCATACATGGTCCAAAGTAGAGATAGAAGAAATTGTAGCAAGGAATTCATCCCTAAACTTAGTGCTGCAAAAAGAGTGTGTTGCTTCTGAAATTGTTAATTTGTCGCAGTGTATGAAATTTGATTTTCTTTTCTTCTTTGTTGCCCCCCTCCCTTTTTTTTTTTCTGTTCATCTGCAGTGCTACAGTCACTTTCTACCAGCAAAGTTTCAGCAGTCACAGCAGCAAGTACAGTTGTCCCAAGTCCCTCCACGGCATCCATTGCCAAAGGTAAAAAGGGATTTCTTAGCAAGACAAGTAGTAAAAAAAAGCTGATGCTGCTTTATGCAAGTAGCCTGACTATTGAAGTAGACTCCACAACTGGGGTTCCTTTATTTCCATTATTAGTAGAGTTGAAATCAAGTTAAAATGACACCTGGGGCTAGGAATTAAAAAGTGACTTCTCCCTCAACAAATCCCACAGCATAGACAAGTTTGGAGAAAAATAAGAATGTTCTAGAAAGCTACAAGGAGTGCCTTAAACGCTCATTGTTTCAGTCCATATTTGCAGAAGTGCCATGAGCAGCAAGCATTCATCCCCAGATCCAGATGTACTGGAGGTTGCTTTCCAGCAGCACTAGATGCAGACAGCACGTCCCTGTGCACACAGAGGGGAAAGAGATACACAAAGAATAAGGCATGGGGCAGAGCTGAACCACCTGAAGTCTGGTTCTGGCAGAACTGTCATGTCTGTCTCCATCTCAGCTGCGTGACCAGACTGCCTGGTTGTTTGGGTTCTGCACATCTCTCACTGCTTCTGTCTCACCAGGGTTCTGTCCTAGACATGGGAGAGTTCACATGTCACAATCAGTGATGTCTTCAAAAAAGTTGTCACTTTGAAATGTCACTTGTTGTTAAAACTTTGTAGCTTTCTACCCAGCTCTTTGTTTGCAGATTGGCCAGGCAGTTTAGTGTGTATCAGGCAGTCATATGTAAAACAGCAACAATTGATTCTGCAGGTTTTCTGACAAGGATGAGGTGTGAGCATGTGGAGATTTGCAGGGGGAACGTGTTCTGATAGGTCTCTTGCAGCAAAATTGAAGGTCAAATTTATTCATGCTTAACAATGAGAATGCAAACAATAAATGAAGGGATGTTATGTAAGACCTTTAGTGTCACTGGAGTCTCACAAGACTGTCTGGTACTTTTATCGAGCTGGCTGTACTTTCTGCCTTAAAATGTGTTCTGTTTCTTTGAAGTTAAGATGGAGCCTGATTCAACAGGACAAAACTGCAGTTCTGTGGGTACCCAAGAAGGCCAAGCAGCAGTTAAAACAGAAGAGAGCTCTGAACTTGGGAATTACGTTATCAAGTAATTGTTCATTTCTCTATAATTGTTCATTTTCTGATCTTTGAAGTGCTGGGGGAATGAAATGGTTCTAGGGATGCATGCAGTAGTGTTACTTTGACCTAGAAATATAATATAAAATCTGTCCCATACACTGCTGTATCTCTGCTAATCCTGTTGGGTGGCATTTGTTTCAGACAGTGTTGCAGTGTTTTATTTGTGCATGGATTTGTAGGCACGGTTCACGAAAGGGGAAACATTATTTGAAGATTTGCAGTTGTTTTGGGCTTTGTTAAAAAGCTCTAAAATCTCTTTCTCATCTGCTTGTATAAGTCCCATTGCCATTGCATGTCCTTAGTCAGGTCTTACTGCCCAGTGAAATGCAGCTCTGAAAAGGGGCATCTGAAATAAGTAGAACTGCCTGCCTTCTGGACTCTGAAGTCTTGTTAAGCTCATATATTTGTGTAATTACTTAGTATGAGGGCTGCTTTGCTTCAGAATTAGAATTAAATAACAATGAGTATTCAATCACTGGATGCTGTGAAATCCAGTGCCTTGTTTGTGATGCTTTTGCAAGTACTTGTTAGAGTTTTTTCACCAGAACTCAGACTGCAGAATTTTCTCTGCATGTTTCTTGCAAGGGTGTAGGTTGTTTCTTCTGCTCTTGATTCCCCCAGCTTTCCTGTTTCTGTGTTTTGCAAAGTTTTGTCATCTCAGTGTATCCCTGCAGACACTGCCCTGATGAAGAGTGTATGTAAGAGACAGGAATAAATCTTCAGTCACTACACACTGAAAATTATGCTAGTTATAAGATAACTGTTGGAAAACACAGTTCTTGGCACTTCAATTAATACACTATGGCTGGTTAAGCCAAGTCCCCTAAATACAGAGTTTCCTTCTGTTTCCTGCTGGGACAGCCTGCACTAGTTGCCCCTCAAAGTAATGTTGCAGCTTGTGAGATAGTGCAGGGATTTTCTCCAAGCCTGTCTTTAGTTTCTTGAGCCTGACAACTGCAGCTTCAGATGTGGATGCTTTGGCAAGAGGAAGGGCTGTTTGAAATACCTTCTCTAGATTGGGGTGTAACAGTTTATCCTCACACTGCTGTTTGTGATGCCTTGGAGCCAAAGACTTTAAATGCAGTGATTTTGAAACCTTTTACATCTGATCCATTGCTTCCAACAGCAATCTTCACTGTGATTCTTTTTATCCCTTGCAGCATAGAATATTTGGAGAACATCCAGCAGCTTTTAACAGCAATTGTGAAGAAGGTTCCATTAATTGCTGAAAAAAGTAAGCAGTAAATGAAAAGGCTTTGCTCTGTATTGTCAGTGTCTCAACAGAATGCCTTGCATACTCTGTAGCCACAGAAGTTATTAAAAGATGGAATGAAATGAAGCCATTCTCCAAGAGAGTTTACCCCAGGGGTTATTCTGAAGATCCCTAGAACTAGGTTCTTCCAGTAAAGTCAAATATGTTGTTAGCAGTTAAAATCTTTCATCTGGTTTGTTTTTTTTTTTTTTTTCATTAGAATTAGATTGTATTTCTTCCCATAATGGCTGCAAGTAGGTTTTCTTTTTCTTGGTTTCTCCTTGATGGATTTGCCTTTTTGCTATTTTCTTTTTTTAAATTTAAAACTAGGGTTTCATTGAGCTGGCAAATACAGTAATGTAGCTCAGCACTGAAATGTGTCTGTTATTGGGGGTTTTGCCTTTGCTTTTAAATAAAAGGGGATAATTTGCAGAGAAACAGTTTAATCTTGTTTGGTACTCTATTAACTGAAAACTTATCAGCTTTCCCTGGTAACTCATGCACTTCAAGTGAGTGGTTCTGGAGTCTGGGTAGAGCAGCCCCTCTCAAGCAGAGGCAGCCAAGAAGGAGTGAGAGGCACAGTAAAGCTTTCTTCACATACAGCTCTTGTGCTTTTGCCAGGGAACCTTTTTGCTGTTATTTCATTTTTATGTTGTAATTTGTTTGGGAAAAAACCCCCCAGTTTTCCAAAGGAAAACACTTCGACTAGTAAGGCAGACTTACAGGTCTACGTAATAGAGTTTTTGGGGGAAAAGAGGCTTAAAACAGCCTATAGCTACAGGTTCTGTGTGTATGACCAAGAGGGAGGCTGGTTTTGCATTCAAAATCCAGTGTCAGTCTCTCTTGGCAAGAGCACAGCATTTGTAAGAATTGATTGCAGTCATTGAGCCTGTGAGCCTGAAATGTTTCCCTCTTCCTGTTTGCTAAATAACATCAAACCCAGAATTCATCTTACATCACTTACTGAAATTTTAATAGAGTTTTTGATTTTGTGGTTTTTTTTAGGTGAGGATGTAAGCTCTTTTTGTGCCAGTTCAGTGGAACAGTATTACAGCTGGAACATTGGGAAGAGGAGGGCAGCCGAGGTAATTCTGTCCTCCAATGTTTCATAAGCAGTCACTAGGAACACAAGAAGGATTTCAGAATTGTGGAACTTCCCTTGTTTTCGGATTTGTTTTCTGAATAAATCTGTTATTTTAAATGGCAACATTCCTTATTGCAAGATGCACTGACTTGTGTTCAGTGATTCAGTTTATTGTTCACAGGCTTTCTCAAGCAGAAAGGATGCTGAAGGTCATTTTTCAGTTTATTTATACTAACATGGTATTTGAAGCATTTTAAAGCTCTACATTTTTTCAAACTGGTAGTACTTTATCCTCATCTCTCCTCTGTGGCATGTTACAGTCAAGGGAATTTTACCCATCATACTTTATCTATCTTGTTATGGGATTGTGTCTGCTTTCTGTAGGATGAGAATTGAGGGATCTGACATAAGCAGTGTTAGTGCTGAAATAGATTGTCAGTTCACCAAAGATAAATATTTCAGTTAACCTGGACCTTTTGTATTGTGGTTTTCCTCTGTATCTTCAAAACTTTACCATCTTGCTGTGTGAGCTTTACAGGGAAGATGTTAACACTGTATTAGATCTTCTGCTGTTGCCAGCTTAAATGATCAAAGAGTTTAACCAAATTTTAAGAACATATTTTGTTGTAGTGGATTTCTTGCCCCATGCCATCTTTGGTGTTACTTGGGAGATGAAACATTTCAAGTCAAGACAAATGTGACTAGGCCCCTGTAAGTGTCCTTTTTACTGAGATTTTTTTTTTTATGATAAAGCAAAGTTTAAATGGCCTGTCAGAAGTCACTCTGACTCCTGAGAAGATCATGTTACTTTTCAGTTCCCCTTGTAACCTGGATTGTGGTTCTGGGCTGTAAGCTAACCATAAATGTTCTAGCCAGTGTGATGAGCTTTCTCTTTGGTTGGTGACAGTGGCAGCGAGCAATGACAGTGAGAAAGATCCTCCAAGAAATCGTAGAGAAGCATCCCAGGTTTCACAGTATCAGCCCCCTGAAAACAAAGCACGTGGTGCACTGGTGTCGGTGCCACGGCTACACTCCCCCCGACCCCGAGGCCCTGCGGAGCGAGGAGGACTCCATTGAGGACGTGCTGACACAGATAGACAGTGAGCCAGGTGAGTGTGGGGCACAGGGAGCTCCTTTCTGCCAAAGACACTGCTCACTAAATGCCTGTGTACAACCACGTCTGGAGAAGGGGATTCTTGCTTTCTTTATTTTAACTTAATTCGCCCTGGAATAACAAAACTTGGGAGATGGTAAGGACAGGCCTGTGGGTGGGGCTGTCCCTTGTTCCTCTCAGTCCTGATGTTTTTGTGGGGCTTCTCTTGGTTTTTACTGTGCTTTGGATCCCTTGGAGGCTCAGTGTAGATGAATCTCATGAAAGATGATCCTTGCTCCACAATGTAATCATTTATAAGTGGATACACAAAGTAAGCATAGGGAGTAATGACATTTCTGCCCTAGGGTAGGCATAGCCTCGGTTAAGACTTACCATGTAAGCACTATGAATGTGTTCAGGTACAGAACTAACAAAACCAAACCTGGCATTGGCAATGTGGAGCTTGGTGGGGGTTAATTTACCTCCAAAAGTGAGGTGAATTGGCTCATGTGAAGCTTCATGATTTGTATTACAGCTGCTACATTTTTCCAGTAGTATAGCTCTAGGATCCCCTCAGTTCATTTTAGTATGTATTAAAATCACGTCTTTAATTGCATTGATTCTTCACAGTTAAGCTCACTTGTTTCACCTTCAGATAATCCGTTTCCAAAAGCTGAATGTTTTTCTGTTCTGATCATACAGGGATTTAAGGTATTTCACAGAAGTGTATGGAATTGATAATATGTTGTAAAGTCTGGCCCTGCATTGCAGTTGTTGAAAGTGGAAAGGAACATCCACCTTGTAATTTTTTTATCTAAATCACTGTATTTGTGTTTGTCTTTGAAGAGTAGAATCTGTTTACTGCATAGCTTTGTACTGAAGGTTTTACTGATTTGTGTCAATCACGCAGAGAAGAGGTTCCCTTTTGCCTTTCCACTGTGAACCTGTTTTCTGGGTTTTTTTCTTAAGAAGCATTACAATGCTATTCATAATGTAAAAGATGATTTAGCACTACATGGTGCCTACATGTAAAAGCTCCATTTCTCTAAGCAAGTTGAAGAGCATCAGACTGAGTTGCCAAAAAGCTTAAAAAGCTTCTGTAAGAGTGTTTGGGAGACTGACATGGGCCTGGTTTTGTATGAAATGCAGTCTTCTTGATTGGTGTAGGAGCAGATGTGGGAGAGAACCACGAGTGTCGTGAAGATATAATTAGAAGGCTCTCAATGACTGTTTGCATTTCTGTTCATCCTTATATTTGGTAGGCACTACAAAAATAACTTGCAATTACCTTAATTTCTTACCATATTTTGAGTGTGCATCTGTTTATAAACAGCTCTCTATAACCTATCATGTGTTTAATTGATTGCTTCTATTTCAGAATGCCCTTCATCTTACAGCAGCGGTGAGGAGCTGTGCAGAAAACTGGAGGAGCTGCAGCAATTTCTGAAACAAGAGCCAGAACACGAAGAGGAAGTAGATATTCTCAACTTTAGCGAGCCATTAAAAATAAACATTAAGAAAGAACAGGAGGAGAAACAAGAAGAGATGAAGTTCTACATGGCTTCTTTGCCTGCATCAGAGTTTGTGAGGGACACTGCTGAGAAGGTAATAAGTGAATCACAGAGCTAATTAGAACTGTTGTTAAGCTAGTTGTGCTCTTACATTTATTTAGTTGCACTTCTTTCCTCTATATAGGCCTTGGGACTTTTTAATGAAATTTTTTATGCATACGCTGGAAAAATTGGACCTTCTGACTCAAGACACACAGCTGCCAGTTCTGGCAGGGGAAAGGGAAGAAAGCCAGCTGGGAGCTTGCTTCAGAGTAGCTGTTTTGCAGGGCTTAGTATAGAAAAATCATCTTGAAAGGCTAAAAGCAAGGATAAATGAAGGCTGAGGAGCACTAGCAGTGAATTCTTCCTGTCCCATCATGCGAAAGATGTGGACTTGTTGCTTGGACCAATGCTGTCCTGGAAAGGTGTTATGGTAAAACTCAGCAAACTTCTCTGCTGCTTGGATTTCTTCCTCCTGTTCAGTTTAGGGCAGGAGAGAGGGAGGTTTTCTGTCACGGCAGCAGGAGAGACAGTAAACTGACTTGGCTTGTAGGAAAGAGTGTACCAGAGCAGCAGGAGGGGTTTGCATGGAGCAATTGTTGGAGAAAGGAAGGATCCCTGTCCCCACCTCACCTGCTGAGGCCACCAGGAGATGTCCTCACCAAAGGACAAAACTTCTGCCGTGTGTCTTGTCTCTTGCTACGTAGGTGACAAAGCACAGGCACGGTGAGAGTGGAACTGAGGGATGAAACACTCTTCTGATGTGGCACTCCTGTGCCAGGAGTACTGCTTAAAGTGGTTTCAGTGGTCATAGTTGGGTGCAGGAAAGGCCATGATGAGTAGATGGATTGAAGATGTGTACAGTTTTAAAACAGGGCTTCCATTCTCAACCTAAAGATACCCAGTGTATTCTGGGTTTTGTGTGGACTTTCTCAAACAAAAACTAAAACCTGCTTTTGTTTCTTCTGACTTTCAGAGACATTTCTGCAGTCTGTTCTAATTTCACTCATATTTTTTAAAAATTAAGCCTAAGATTATACTGCTTGAAAGCTCTGTATGTCTACTTGCTTCTCTTTTAACTACCCTTTGTAATAAAGGTTTTCCCTGTTAATCTTATCTAATTCTAGTACAATGTGAGTTGTGGTTTTTTATATGCTTATTCTTTTTTCTCTCTTGTGTTTTATAGATAGGGATTTCTTTTCAACCTGCTGAGGTACAAAAGAATGTTTATGCATCCGTAATAGAAGATATGATTTTAAAGGTAAGAAATTACTTCACTGGAAGGGCTTGTCTGTAATTGTATTAACTCAGCAATTAGAAAAAAAAGATGGAATATCTTTGTTATTGTGCATTTATCAAATCGAAGTCTGCCTTTCTGCATGGATAGATACATAGCTGCCCAAAGAGGGTTACACACTTTTGTGTGCGTTTTCAGTTTTCTAACTGATTTGTTGGCTTGAGCACAGAATAGTGATTTGCAAATTTTCACCACCACGAAGATACTGACTCATTTTGTAATTTTGAAAGTACCCCTTGCTTTGTCCTTCTCTTCAGAATTGGGGGGGAATCTTTCAGATTGTGTAAGACTTGATTGTTTTATGCAAGGTTAGCTGTATTTTCTTAAATACTGCTCAGTTACTTTGCCCAAGTTATCTCTGCTGGGCAACTGCTGAATTCCTGCAGAGAGTAACAATTCTGCCATGTGTGAGAAACTATTTCTCTATCATAATCACTTCTGGAAAAACAGAGAAATGGTTCTGCACCAGAATTTGAACAGCAGGGATCTGGAGTTCTTGGGCTTAGACTGAAGGCCAACACAGATTATTTCTAGCAGACTCTGTATTTCATGCCAAAGATTATTTTTGGGATTGTTCTTACAGAGTGCAGCTTATCAGAAGATGAGTTTTACGAAAGCTGATTGATTCCAGGTGGCACATGCACTCAAGCCTGTGCTGTGCTCCCTGTTACTTGCCACAGTTGAGCTCTGATACAGATAGATCCATTTGTAGACACAGATTGTAGCCATCAGGTTGCTCCGTTACAATTGTAGAGTTATGCCAGCTTTCTTCACTGAACATTGCAGAAACCTCTCTTCTGGTCTTGATACAGCACAGAAAGCCAAGAGCCTTAATTAGCTTTTGACTGAACCTTGGTTAAGCCCAGTGTTGGGCATATGGCTGCCCAGGCTGGGAGGTTTCTGTTAGGAGTCTTGTCACAAGCCTGGTGACCACAGGGAGAGGGCTGGGATGCAGGTACTGGCTCCCAGGAGAATATCTGCAGTCTGCCATGTACAAAACTTGCTCTGGTGTGTGAGAGGAAGGGTCCTGAAATGCTCTGGAACCCTTGATCCACCCTGCTGGGCATGTACAGCTCTGCAGGTCAGGAGGGAAAGCAGGCTGGGCAGTTGCAGCCCGAGCTCTGTGCACTTCTGGGTCTCTTTTTATTAAATATACTCATGTCTTAAGTAATAAAACTCACTCGGGTGCCTTGAGCTGCCCTGTGTTGATTGAAGATTGAATCCAGCCAAAATTTCAGCTGCTTTTACACTGCTACTTGAGCAAATAGCAGGTTCCTTTGCTCTTTTTGCCATGCTGCCTCCTAATGCTGCCTCCTGTCTCTTGTCCCAGGCCACTGAACAGCTGATGAGTGATATCCTACGGCAAGCGCTCGCTGTGGCGTACCAGACAGCTCCTCACAACAGGTACAGCACGGGCTGCCCTGCACCACTCACTGCTGAGGGTGTCCTGGCTTTGGGAACTCACTCAGGCTCTGTGTGCCTCAGACCATGGGACTGAGGGACTTCATGGACTGTGCTCTGAGAAGAACCAAGCCTTAAGAGGGGTTTTTCGTTTTGTGGCTCCTGAGTAGGAAAGGATGGAAACGTAAACATTAAAAACTGAAGCAGGATTCCCTGGTGTTGCCACACCTCAGAGGCAGATGACTTGTTTCTGCAGAGCCACACTGGAAGGACCTGCTCACTCTTGTCCATCTCAGGTTACTGTGTAGAAAACTTAGCCATGGCCTACCAGAACTTAAATAATCTAAATAATCTCTTTATTTTACCGATACACACTCTTCTGCCTCAAATGCTGAGAGGTTTTTATAGAATCATAAAATGATTTGTATTGGAAGGGGCCTTAAAGATCTTCATGTTCCCCCTCCTGCCATGGGCAGGGACACCTTCCACTATCTCAGGTAGCTCCAAGCCCCATGCAACCTGGCCTTGGACACTTGCAGGAGTGGGGCAGCCACAGCTTCTCTGGGCAACTGTGCCAGGGCCTCACATCCCTCACAGGGTAGAATTTTTTTAATATCTAATGATTAGGCCACATTTTGATCTCTGTTCAGCATGATTTCAGATAGCTTAAACTGATTTAAAAAACCCAAACACTATGAGGAAATGCTCAATTTAAATATTGACTTGTATGCAATATATAAATATTTACATCACATATTAAAAAGTATGTATACATGTTATATGTAGTAGTACGTACACAAAAATTATGTTATACAAGTTCAGGAACTCATACTTTAGTATTTGATTTTTCTGTGCAGTGCCCAAGAGGCTCCCCCAGTCATTTGAGTGGCTTTTTTTTTTTCGTGCTGTGATATTTTAATGCTTTCCCTGCATTACTCTAACCCA
Organism: Cettia cetti; assembly: GCA_013401135.1. Classification (NCBI taxonomy): domain Eukaryota; kingdom Metazoa; phylum Chordata; class Aves; order Passeriformes; family Sylviidae; genus Cettia; species Cettia cetti. The sequence continues at coordinate 123,680 of VZUI01068597.1, read as the reverse complement.
TGCTCTTATATCCTTTTTTAGCTTTGATTGTTTTTTTGACTTGCTGCTTTATGGACATGTGGGTTTTTTGTGTATTATAATAGCATCTCTGATGCATTTCCTACAGGACTCCAAGAGAGATCACAGTGATGAATATCCACAAAGCCATCTGTAATATTCCCTTTCTTGACTTCCTCACAAACAAACATATGAAGATACTAAATGAGGAGCAATGAAATAGAGCAGAGAAGGTGCTACAGGAAAGGTGGATTTATGACTGAAGTTGAGCTGACAAATCCAGTATTTCTGTAGGACACTATTACATTTATAACATTGGGCTACTAGATTGTTACCTCCAACTAAAGATGCACCTTAATGCAACAAAATGATGCTCTGTTCCAAATCAAGTTGTTAAATGTCAGTGTTTACTTGGTAAGTGTATGTTCAGTGGCTGAACAAACATTGTCAGTTTGCATCAAGTTGCTAGCTGTGAGAGACTCCACAGGCCTGGTCCCCCTGAGACGGCTCTGCTGATGAGACTGAGCTGGTTTTTAAGATGAGAAATGGTGGGTTTTAATGTCTACATATTAGTTGGTTTCCCCATGCACTGAGCAGGGCACTTGCTTTGGCACTCTGAATATGGGAAAAGTCCAAGGCAGCTATGTAAGGTGGGCTGTGTGAGTAGATGGGTGGATTTGGGGGAGCAGAAGGCTGATGGCAGCAGCAAATTTGGCCATTCCTGCCTGAGCACAATGTCTGTGACTGAGAACAGCTGGGTAGGTTTGTCAGCAGCTTACTCAGCCAAGTGTCACCTAACTGAATTCCTTGCCTCTCTAGAGGAGGTGTCAGGTGCCACCTTTCTTAGTCACCTCGGAAAGGGTAGACTGGCACGTCCTCAAGCAAGATGAACAAACAACGATCAGGCTTGGAAAGATTTCACTGACCACTTGTCCTGCATGAGAAAGGAGAGGAGCAGAGACAATATTCAGGGCTGGCGGGCTTGGGCTGGCTGAAGCACTTCACTTGCCCAGCGAGTGCCTCCCCAGGCTGCCAGAAGGTTTGAAGAGTGCTGGAGGGCAGAGAAACAGCGGTGTTGTACAAGTCTGAATGCTGTAACAGTGTTGAAGTATCAGCCTGAACTGTGAAGTGCTTTGGGAGCAGCACTGCTTTGGCTTAAGTTCTGTTCAACACAGAGAGGCCTGGTAGGATCAAAAAATCAAAGATTTGCTGCTCGTGGGGAGATCCTCTGATGTCTTGACTGCAGGAAGAAGTTCTGCTACTAACCCCAGCACTTACCTGTCTCAGGAACACCACTGGTGAGGGAGACATTGTCTGCAGCCTGGCTATCAACACCCTGCTCAAGAAAGCTTCGTTGACAACATCCTGAACACCCCACATCCACCACCCCTTTGTCCTGCCCCACGGGTGCTTGCTGGTAGTGTGAATAAGCCATTGTGAAGTCAGTGGGACTCCTGTGGGACTGTCAGTGCTTTCAGCATGCTTGTTTTGTCTGGCAGTGCTGTCATGGGTGGAGCATGGGCCAAACAGCCAGAACCTCCAGTGCGCTGATCTCAGCTGGGCCTCTGATCTGCTGCATGACCTTTGATTTAATCACTCTGTGCCTCAGTTTCCCCATCTCTGAGCATGGGGAGCAGGATACCTACCTCACAGGGGTGTACTGAGGCCTCGCTCTTGTTGGTGCCGTGCTTTGACAACACAAAGCCTTTTATAAACATTAAACTACAGTTATCTTTCCTGGCCTGGGGTAGGAGCAGAATGTTATCTTTTGGTGCTTTTTTGGGGCTAGAAGACAGGCGATGGTAACTACAGTAACATGCAGGAACTGCAAAAAATGCTTCATTTAGAGGTTTCAGACTTGGAAGGAGAGTAGTCTAAGTTTTATTCAGTTGTTAAACTGAAGAATGCACTATGTACCTCAGATGGGATGCCACCTGTCTCCACCTTAAATAAAACTGAGGTCTGCAGGAAAGCTCCTCTCAGTTCATCACAGGTAACAGGGAGCTGCAGTTCTGTTGAATATAAGGTGGCAGAACCTGACCCCTGAATCTAGGAAATGGGACCAATGGATGAAATCCAAACAGCATTCAGAGAAGGACTTAAATGCCCCCTAGGAAGGACATTACAGATGCTCTGGATTCAAAAGCTAATCCTGGCTTGTTGGGGTGAGCTGAGTGCAGGATTGCCTGTGAAAGGAAAGGGCACAGCTTAGCCCTGACATTACTTTATCAGCAGAGGTCAGTGTGATGGAGTTGAGCAGCAGTGATTATGTTTCAGCTCAGTGTTGATTTGGGAGGAATCCAGGTAGCTGGGGAACTGAAGGCCCCCTGCTTTGTAGGCTGTAGTGAACTTGGGGTCTGTTCTGCTTTCAGGCATCCCTGAGCACTTTATGAAAGAGAAGGGCATTTTCAGGATCCCTGTCACTATCACGACAGCCTGCAGGTTCTGTGGGAACAGCCTTTTGGGCAAACTCAGTCGTGCTGTGATCTGCAATGACCCTGAGTACTTTGTGCAGTTTTGGGTGCCACAGTGTAATGAAAGACGTTAAGCTTTGGGGAGCATCCAAAGAAGGGCCACAAGGATGGGGAAGAGTCTGAGGGGGAAGCTGTAGGAGGAGCGGCTGAGGTCACTTGTTCAGTTGAGCCAGGAGGAGACTGAGGAGAGACCTCCAGTGTGGTCTTCAGCATCCTCCCGAGGGGAGGTACCAATCTCCTCACCTGTGCCCACTGACAGGACCCGAGGGAATGGCATGGAGCTGAGTTAGAGGAGGTTTAGGTGGAATATCAGGAAGATTCTTCCTGCAGAGGGTGGCTGGGTACTGAACAGGCTCCCCAGGGCAGTGGGCACAGCACCAAACCTGTCTGAGTTCAAGAGGGGTTTGGAGAACGCTCTCAGACACGTGGCGTGACTCGGGGTGACCTGCGCAGGGCCAGCAGTAGGACACAGTGATCCTCGGGGGTCCCTTCCAACTCAGCGTGTTCTGTGATTCTGTACACATGCATTTCCAGCCCCTGCCTCTTGCAGGCTTTGTTTCTGGGATTCTGGTAACACCCAGAGCAGCTTTTGAGGATGCAGGAGTTTGTTTTTGGGCATCTGTTTGCAAATTGTGGCTTCTTTGCCCGTGTCCTGCTTTTCTGTGAGGAGTGGAGTTTCAGAAGAAGTCCTGAACCTGGCCCTTAAGCAGGCAGGTACAGACCCCTCGTTCTTAATGGGGTTCTTGTAGTGGAGATCTATTGCTACATTTCTGAGCAACCACAGGTTATTCTCCTAGGAGATGCTATATTATTAGTATATAAAGTTTGCTGAAGAAAAATAAACTGTTAAAAGCAGATAGAAAATGACACATTTGTTTAGTTCTTCAGATGTAGGAAATGTTGTTGCAACAAGTTCTTTGCATTTTGAATAGTGGTGGGAGAAAAATTTGTTGGTGAGAAGTTCCTGTGGGAATTGCTTGGAGATAAGATAGAGGTGGTGGAATTTCACACATCCCTTCAGGTGTTTGTGGAATGCTACAGGTGCGGTGTGTTGAAATGTTTTGGTATATTTCTCTGGCTTTCTGAAGAGTTAAAAGATCTCTTTACAAATATTGCCCCTATTTGTAATGCTGAGTGTTTAAATCCTTCATGTTATCTGTATTATACTGTATAATTGTGTAATATACGTATGTTTACAATAAATTCTTTTATTAGCTGTGCTAGGATTGACTGTCACCTGTCACTCAAAGTTTTTCCAGATCTACAGATATTTTTGTGTATTCAGAATGTGGTAGTTAGTTCTGGATAAGAACTGGTAGTGGAGGATTTGATCTGAAGGAAAAGGTAATTTTCCCCTTTTCTAGTTATTTTAAAAAGCTCCTGGTTTTGGAAGCTGGGGGAAGGGAAGCCAGGAGCTGAGCTCCTCCAACCTTTTATCTTCCAGAGCAGCCTGCTTAAATAGCAAGTCATTGGTTTGTGTGGAAGACTTTTGAAAAGTAAGGTGGGTTGAGGTTGGCCAGCTGCCAGACACCCACCCAGCTGCTCTCAGTCTCAGAAGTCGGGAGAAAGCAACGTGCCTCATGTGGGTCAGGATAATGTACCACAGAATCACTAAGTTTGGAAAAACCTCTAAGGTCACCAAGTCCAATAGTCACTGCCAAGCTATGTCCTCAAGTGCCACATCTCTGTATCTTTTAAATGCTGCCACAGATGGGGATGCCACCACTGCCCTGGGCAGATCAGCCAAGTCGGTAGATAAAAACAGATATCGTGTACCGGTTACTGCCAGGCAAAACAGGCTCGACTTGGAGAAAATTAGTTTAACTTACTGCCATATAGAAGCTGGATGGTGAGAGGCAAAGACAAGGAAAAAACAACAAAATCAACACACACACCCCCCCCCCCCCCCAAAAAAAAAAAAAGGGAAAAAAACCCCAAAAAATGCTTCCCCCCAACTTTTCTTTCTCTGATGTCTTCAGTCCTTCACCGCTAACTGCTGCCTCCTCCCTCCCTCAGGCCGGCCCCGGCTCCTCCGGCGGCTTCGGCGCCCTCGAGGCGAGTCCGGCACGGGGCAGCCTCTCCCCTCACGGAGACCGCCTCGGAGAGACCCTCACAACGACCTCCCCTCAGAGAGACCGCCCCCACAGGGACCTCCCCTCAGAGAGACCCTCACAGCGACCTCCCCTCAGAAACCCCCTCACAGCTCCCTCCCCTCGGAGACACCCCTCCCCCCCCAGCTCCCTCCCCTCAGAGACCCCACCACCCTCTGCCAGCTCTGGGCACCGGCACTTGACACGGACAGGAACCGAAAGAGTAAGCGAAGTAAGCAAACTTGTGTGTTCTCCCCGCCCTGTGGGGAGGAGCCGTGGATATCTGGACAGATCAATGCGCCGTTGTTTCTGGAAATGCTGCAGAACTCCGTGTTAGTGCTAAATGCCACAGAAGTGCCTCCTTCCCCGTGAAGTAAACGCAGCCTTTCTGGGCTGCATGGCACCAGCAATCCATTTGTGGCAAACCAGGTTGGTCCTTAGGATCGGATATTATTGCAGTGGCCAAGGTAGAGGAAATGGGTATAAGGTAGAGGTGATAGGTTTGCATCTGATTGTTCCCCCACAAAGGAATTAGTGCAATGCAGAGAGAAACGTGCAGTTTGTGAAAACAAGCAAATCAGTAATGTGCTGCTTATGAATTTTGCAAGTTCACAACACGAACTCTCCCGAGCAATGGTGTATTTCCCACACCAAAGCTTACACTGAGTATGTGGCACTGCAGGTATTCACTGCTCCCTGACACAAAACTCACCTTCAGCATCCCAACAGGCCAGCAGGATTAAACAAAACAAGCAGCTTTAGTGTCACCCTAGAGGTAGTAAATTCTAAAATTACAGGTATAAACCCTTCCCTTTTAAAGGACATTTCTTTATGTATCAAATAACCCTTACTTGCAGTGTGATTCACAGTCAAAAATCCTTGAGGGACTTGGACATGGGCCCAGAGCAATTGGGAAGACAAATACTAGTGTGAGAAAATTGTTGGAAGCAATCCTGGCATCATGACTCCCTGGAGCTTCCAAAACTCACGTAGATTTGACTTCTTCAGAGGAATCTGTCTGAGGCAGGCATTTTTCATACAAAATCAGGTAAGTTGCAGACATTGACAGCCAGTGGGATCACCATGGACTTTACAGTGGTAAGTACCTGCTCACTTTTCCTTCTTGTTCGTTGCTCATGTACATCGAGCAGCAGCTTGTGAGCCTTTGGCTTTCTTCTGGAAGTCTTCTGAGGCATAGCTAAAAGAGCTGGTTGTATCTTTAGCACTTTTGCTGACTGAAATGTTCTTGGGAATAACTGTAAAGCAATGGTCTCTTTTAACATTCAACATTATCACCTTTTCCTGTGATTTATGTGGGATAGCAGAGTGAAACTGAGGTGAAATTTAACAGCGGCACAGTGTGGGTACTGCAGAAAGGGTTCTTCAAAGCATGGCATTTACATGAAAGTGGATGGAACCTCTGTGCATTTCACAGGGAATGCAGCCGGGCGGCAGCTGAGTGTGCCTTCAAGCTGTCCTTGCTGGGGGCTGTGCCTGGGGAGAAGCTCCAGTCAGGAATTGACTGCTGATGGCTCTGAACGCAGCCCGATGGCTTGCCTGGTGTCCAGGGTGCCCTGCTGTCATGCAGTGACAAATTGTACTGCAAGGTCGAATACCTGAGGGTTGTATTTTATAAAAATAAAAAAAAAAATGAGAGAAAACCCAATAGCCAAAATACATTTTAATTTATTAAATTAAATCCAGTCCATTTGATAAAATACAAGCTTATTATATTACCAGTTTGTTTAAACCTGGGTCATTTTTTTAAGAAATACAGTCAATTAAGAAGAGATAATAGACAATTTCCTTTTCATTTTTTTTCCCTTTCTGTTAATAAAGTCCAGGATTGAAATGAACTTAAATTGTCTGAACAAAACTGTTAGAAACATTATAAAGAGATTAAACAAGCAGATTGAATTCTTAGAAACATCTAACATGCAAAACTTTTAGCACAGTTTGAATGCTTCAAATGAATTTCCTGAAAAATGAACTTCCTGAAAAATTATTTTGGCAAGCACTGGGATTACTGCAGGTTTCTCCAAGGATGAGTGTGGGAAGAGCCATCCCTTGCCCCAGCCAAATGCAGCTTACTGCAGGTATTCCCTATTCTGGTGGTTGTGTTCAGTCCCACTATAGTGAACAGGGATGGCACCATTAAATTCTCACATAACGCAGTGAGAAGATGCTGTCTGCATGTATTGCAAGTACAATTCACATGCCAACAGCTCAAAAATTGTTCTTATGGGAATTATCAGCAATGCATACATGTTTGCAGAATCCCTGAAGTTCATTAAATTTGCCTTAGACTTCAGCTAGTAGGAAGGTTAAGAAAAAATCCTCCTGTGTTAAAAGTCTGTTTCATTACAGATGAATGAATATCTGATCACTGTTCGAGTCTGAGGATAGTTTCCCTTTGTTCTGGACAACACACATGTGTTGCAAACACAAAGTAAAAGTTTTTCAATTTTTTTTTCCCCAAATAATTAGTATATCTATTAAGTAAGCAGTAGACTAACTATATTGCATAAGTTATCGAAATAGAAATTGTAAAGTCTCGATGAACAAAGGCTAAAAAAATGGTTTCTTAAAACACATGTACCTCAGCAAAAGTTAAATGCACAGCAGTCTAAAAAAATCAGCTTCAGAACAATGACACTTGAAATGGCCTATCTTAAAAATGACAGATGGCTTACATTCTACATTACATTTTTCTTTAAGAAGAATTTCTAAGTAACATTCGCTTGTGGTTGTTCCTAGCATTAGCATTACCAATATACAGGCGATAATTTAGGAATTTCAAGGCAATATTTTCCACCTTGCATATGCAAAGAGTTAACATTTATTAAAAGTATAAGCATATCCTTTTCATTAAAGGATCACAAATTGCTTTAGGTAAAATCCATGTACAATATTTACAGTCACCCTAACAGCTGTACAAATTATTTAAGTGTCTTAGATCTTCTGGAGGAGTCTGGTGGGTGCCTGGCTGTATCCACGCACTCCTCTCCAAACCAGTCTAGTGCACTGCTGTCAGAGCTGTCTCCTGGAGTTCAGTCCTCTCTTGCTCCTGCATCAGCTCTCCTATTTTGGAAATATCCAGCTTCCCAGCCTTAAGGCCCAACACATTGCATGTGCCAGATTTATTTTAGAGTTCAATGAATGACATTGGCTTCCTCCGGCTTCTAAAACAACTCCGGAAGTTCCGACCAGGCTCTTTGAAGCTGTGCTTTCTGGTGATGCCATTTGAGGTCCTCCTCCCAGAACCCCTCAAGAAGTTCAGAAGTCAGCCAGACTACTCCCTGTCTTTCAGTGGCCTACTTAGATGATGTTGCTAAATAAAACTGGTTTGGGTTTTAATTATCCATCCCGTTTGCAATTGTTCCCCCTCCTACCCTGTGTATTTCTGAGTAGGGATGTTGCCTGCAATCCTGCCTTTGCTGCCCAAAGTCAATCTCCTAATGTGACGCCAGCTGGCATAGTAATGAACCTGCTCCTGTGAAAAACTAGGTCACTCCTCGCAGCGTGTTTTGCCAGTCCTGAACCAAGTGCTTTGCGGTTTGTTGTGTTAACAGAAAGTGTGTGTGCCTATCGTTAATCACTGGAGTTGCTTTTGATAACACCAGTTCTTTGATCTTAACACTCCTCATGAAAATTGCATAGTGATACATCTTAACAGCGTTTTAAGCTGCCTGGGTGTGAGGAGGGTCCAGGTTCACACGTTGAGGATCCGTGACGGTGCCTGGAAAACAGCAGAAGGGTTGGGGGAGAACCTGGTCTTCACCTCTGGGATCTAGTGGGGTGAGGAAGGGAGAAAAGCGTTAGTGTGACACAGGATACCACTGTCTAGAGAGTCTGAGGGGCCTGGGGTGCTGTGAGGATCTATCTGCTCTCCCTGCAACCACTACCCAGGTGTTAGCCCGTGGCTGGGCATCAGTGAGATTGCTGTACAGGGTGATTCAAGGGCAGGTGTGATGCTGGGCCAGCGAGGAGGGGCTTGGTTGTTACCCAGCCCTTGGACCTTGAGGTGTGTGGTGTGATGGAGATAACCATGACTGGGCAGGCCTCGGCTGGACTCAGCCTCTGCAAGGATGAAGAGCTGCCTCTTCACAGAGCCCTGCTGGCAAACACTCTACGAGCATCACAACAATTCACTGCTGGATGGGTGCTGGATTTAAGTAAGAGGAATTACAGTGGTGTGTGTCTGGTCTTTAAGCTTTTGGGGAATGCCATCCAGGCTCCATCAAAATGTTCCATTGTAATGCTTTAAGGGGCCACAATCTATGTCTGCTGTGAACAGAGGTGCAGACCTGGAGAACCCAAAGGAGAAAAACTCCTGGACATGCCAGGCTGTTAAACTGCAAGGACTTGGATAAGGATGTAAACCTCTCACGCCTGGAGGAAAGGCAGAGATGATATGGTTGCTTGCTCTGATGCGTGTGGAATCAGAATTTCATGCAATATGTAGCCCCTGTAGTTGTACTGAAGCATGAAGGACACCTGGATGCTTCTGTCATCCCTAATGCTGAAAACTCAAAGTATTTTATATAAGACTGGCTGTAGATGTGCATCCAGCCCAGGACTTGGGGTGAATCTGGCCATAAAACATGAAAGGGTCAAAAGCTCTGCTGGGTATGCTGATGGCACCATCCAAGCAGAGAGAGAAATGCAAAACTACAGGCAAAGAATATAGGGAAACAGGGAAAGCTATTGATCTCTGGTAGATGTTGTTTCATCATTCAGTGATGTTTCCATTCCTCTGGGGATGCAGCTGACACACTAAGGAACAAGTGAGATGTCACAAACAGCATACACACAGCTCAGTGGCTGGGGAAAACCAGCAGCCTGAGTCCTACATGTAGGCTGTCAGGACATACCACAAACCTGAGCCCCATGTCTGGCAAAGCCAGGGGCGTCAGGTAAGAGGGCAAGTCCTAATGGCCAGGTGTGAACTAGGGAGAGTCTGACTTCTCTTTGGACTGGTAACTCCTTGGCACTTTCTTCATTCCTGCCTACACCTTTGCCATGCTGTCTGTTAGAGACTGGGATGGTGCCCTGGGGCTCCAGGACTTGGGACCTTTGCTTGCATGGTCCAGAGTGCCGTGTCCTTGGTAGCATGCGTTTGTGTCTAGGATTCTAATCTTCTCTTTCCCTTCCTCAGGAACTGGGATAGGGACCTTCAGGGGTTTATCTAGGACCCCCTTCTTTGCATCCTGTTTGACAAATAGGAAAACACAGTATTTTGACTCCATAGAGTCAAAATGCAAAATTAAATTAACAAGGGTCAAATACAAGGTTTAAGGGTTAAGTGCAAGGTTTATCCTCATTGCTGCACCTCAGTAAACAGGCCAGACTATTCAGAGGAAGGAGGAAGTTTTGGTGAGGTTTGCAAATTCTGTTTTGCCTGAGGTCACTGTCCCACTTTCAGCAGAGCAGGCTATACCCATCCTGAGCCTTGTCGCTGCAGTGTGCCAGCAGTCCTCTGCGGAGGAGGCACTTGACTGTCTGCTGATTAAACACTTCTTCCTTGTCTCCTCCAAGGCAAAGATTTACTTTTCACATGTGGCCCTGGAGTAGCTGCTGCTGCCTCTACTGGCACAGCACACTGCGGCTGGGGAGTTCAGCCCCGGCCCCGGTTTTGTGCTCTGAGTCATTCAGTGCAGCCTGTGAACAACTCCTGTGGTTGGCTGGGAGGTGCTGTTCTCCTTGGTGGTCTAATGCAAAAAGCAGCTAACACAGAGCCTTGTCAGTGTGCACTGTCCTTTCTTCTGGGGATGGGGAGTGTGGGGGGCCCTGTCAGGGAAAACCCTGAGCACAGAATGTTTCCCCATGGGATTTTCAGTAGCACATGTATTTCACAACAAGAAAATTATCTTGGCTGGTATAAAGAAACTCACTGAAAAAATTGTAGAAATTCACAGGAAAATCCCAAGAAAGTCTCAGAGCTGTGTAGCTTGTCTGTTCATCACAGCCATGTCCTGCTTGGCATTCATAGTGGGGGCATGCATAGCTTCTACCCACACCAGCAAGGGGGAGTTTAGTGCTGTCTGGGCAGGTGCTGTTCCTTACACAGTGATCTGCAAAGATTCCCAGGCAAATACCTGTGCCCAGAGGCTGATTCTCACTCTGCAGCTCTAGTGCCAGTCACACTGACTGCTCCAAGTTAGTGCAGAAGGTGTTGATGGCACCTTACTCGCAGAGGTGATGACACACAACTTGTACATAAGGCATCCAACTGAGGGCATCGTAAATCTGGAACTTTCTGTCGTGCAGTTTAAAATCTTTGTCCTGGATTGAATTTTGATCAGTTACAGTGTGACACTGTCTAGCATGCCTCTCTGAAGGCCAGGGATGGCCACATTACTCAATGGGCAGTGACAAAACAGTTGTGAATGAGGTTGTGGCTTTATCCTACATGCACCACAGTGATCAAATATGAGGAGTTCCTGATGGGTACTTTGGGCATTATTCACATGGACTTGAGGATTTTTAAAAACTGCTAATTACCTTAAAGTCTGCCTTGTAGCTTGTCTCTTGAACAAAATGGTCTTCTGGGATAATGAAACCTTGCTTTGACTTTATAGGCTTGGATGGTTTTGCTCCGGTCCATGGGCGATACTCTTGTCTGAAATGAGAATGTCAAGACAGAAGAACTTATAAAAGACAACATTCTCACAGGGTATTTCTGCAGAGGGGTTGCAAAGCCAGAAGGCAAGGTGGGATACAATCAGCTTGCAAGGCTGAACTTGTCTGAGACATACAGAGAATAAAAGAACTGAGCCTAGCAGCCTGTTCTCTCAGAAAGCCCAGACTGAAAGATGGAACAGGGCACAGACTGGGCTAGCTGGATTCCCTGATTTAACTCTTCTTTTTTTCCTACAAAATATGCTCTCTCCTGGAGGTCATTGATGCTTCCCTCCAGGATAAGAAGCAGTCAGGGTGACTTTTTGCATGCTAGCCCACTGACCACTTACAGTGTAAAACATTGTTTGGCATGTTGGCCACTTACACTGTAAGACACCTTGGTCTGGTGTGTGGCCCTCACACATGCAGAGAGCCTGCTACGTTCCCACACTTGGCCGTGGCTCTCTCAGCAGCAGGTGTTTGCCAGCGTGTGCTGTGCTGCACAGCTGTGCCAGCTCGGTCTCAATGCATCCAAGGGGAGACACCGTCTCCGCTGGCAGAGGCTTACGCTGATGATTGTCCTGCAGATGGGGGAAAGCGCTTTAAATCTGCATGATGATGCCTGAGAAGGCATTGCTGCTCCAAGAACAGGTCAGCCAAGGGTCATCTGAGAAATGGGAGCAGAGACTGCACTGAGAAAGGGGCAACACATTTTGAAAGCACCAAAGAACAGCATTGCAGGGTTGCAGGGTGTGCTTAGTTCAGCTGCCGGCCTCCTTCTGCGGCTTTCGCTCTGCTTCTCTGCGCCCCTTGTCACAAACAGGCCCCACTAATGCCCTTGCCATTAGGACTTTCTGGATGCTGCAGTAGCAGCCAACTGAGCTGTCTTGTTGCTCAGAGGAAGACAGAAGTCTGCTCTGTTTGTGTGTGTATCTCTGGCAACCAATTCAGGCACCTTCTGTAGCAAAAGGAGAGGTGACTAACTGAGATGTGACAATCTTATTTTCATACCCTGCATGGTTCAATAACTGCATTTTACTATCTGCTTATACACAGGACCAAGGGGTATAAGACCGAGGCTTGTTTTAATGTGTCAAGCTTATCTTTGATCACAGCCTTTCTGAGTTTCATTTTTCCAAGCATGCTATTTGCTGTATTTATAATAGCTGCAAATTCCTCTTTTAATTATCTAACTTTAAGTGCATAAGTATGGAGTATTATTTCAGAATGCGTAGTTTGTACTTGGTCCTTTTAGTATGTTATGGATAATGTCCTATGGAAGAACTTGCTGCTGTTGGAAAGCAAAGCCAGGCCCCTGTCAGGGCTGTCTAGTGCATTACAAATCTTGTTTAAAATCAGTTTTTTCTTGCTGTCCTGAGCTGCCACCTTCTGCCTTCTCTGCACCATGCTGTTTGGGCCTGCTCACGCAGCAGGTGAGTGCCCATGCAGCTCTCCTGGTGCTGGTGGTGGCCTTCCTGCTCCCTTCCTGAAACCCCTCAGGATGAAGCAGCACTTTTGAAGAAAGGTGATTTTGGCCAAGCAATGCCTCAAGAAGGCAACCTTTCAGCAGGCAATCCCACATGTGAATGAAAGCAGAGTCAAATCTGACCTCTGTTCTGCTGCACAGCCAGAGGGAGGACACAGCTTCTGGGCAAAAACCCAGCAAAATGGTACAAACCCATCAGTTACATCCCCACAGTTTCTAGGAACTGGAACCTGCTGCTCCACATAAAGCCCGATTTCCTCAAGAATGCTGGTGGCATTGATTCCTAACCATTCATCCTTGTGCTGACTGGTCTCCCTGCTGCAATGGAGTGTGTCTCCAGCTTTCAATGAATGACTGTGCTGCCTGTCTGTGCAGCCAACTCTGTCTCGATGCTTTATAGCAGATCATTTGCTGATTTGGCAGGCCCCCAAACACAGTCCTTTTGGATCACAAGACCCTCATTTTGGCTGGAAGTCAAACCATTCTCATCTCAGCCTGGATAGTCAAAACTATTTTTGAAGCACCTACATGCACTGAGGAAGTGCTCCCCCTGGAATCAGAAACATAAGGGCAGATGCAGTCATGGCCCATACCACAGCAGCATTTCTGATTTGGAACTGGGGTTTTGCTGTGGAGGAACCCAGAACTCTGAGCCAAAAGTGAAGACAAAGCAAAAGAGAGATAGCTTAGCTCCTTTTGGGACCTGAGGTACTTAAAACAAGAAAGGAATATTATAACCTTTGGTCGAGAAAGTGCAGCTCACTAAATTTGCTCTGCCCTACGCTTGCAGGATACATGTTCCCATCTCCAGCTGCATAGCCAAGAGTCAGAAAGAACATGAGCCCAAATATCAGTCTGGTGACTTGACTAGAAATCAGTCTTGGAGTCATGAGTGGAGTCAATCTAATCAAAGCCTGGGGAAGAGGAATGACCTGTTTTTAATGTTACTTAGTTTAAGATGTGAAGTGACAAGATTAATGACTGTCTTCCCTTTGGTACCCTGTGTGGTGTGACATCCAGCTGCTGCTGGGGATGAACATGCAAGACTGACTTGCTGCTGGAGATAGTAATCTTCATCCTTCCTGCTGCACTCCTCTGCTCCTCCCCTTGTGCCTAGACAGCAGCTGTTGTCAGGTTACTCTGGGACTGCAAGGACCTGCAGTGGAGGGAAAGTAGCCTCCAGACCCAGAACTCAGTGACCAAGCTCTCTTTAGGTTCTGTTTTGTCCTCTGCTCTTACAACCTAGAGGTGAGATTTTTGATCTCCATAAATAGAAATGACCCGGTGGTACCTGAAGTACTAAACCATTGGGGTTCTGAAAAAGAAAAACCTCCTGAGTAGCACACAGGCTTTAAATCAGTAGGGACCAAAAGGGAAGGGCTGCTTTTTAGGTACTGCTGTTTCTTTACCTGTATCTCACTCTAGGAAGCATTAAGAAGCAGCTTTTTGCATGTGGGTTGCCCCAGTGCTTTGATCATATGAATCACTGCTTTTTCAACTGTTTCTTTACTCTTTCTCAAAACCCGTTAATAGAGCCTGAGAAAAGGCATTTCTTTTGTAATGTGTGGGGATGTGTCTGCAGGGGAAGGTTTGAATTAGCGCAGTGTGGAGGGGGAGGCTTGTGGCCTGCTGGGACAGTTTAACCCCTGTGGTGATGAGAGATGGAGCGAGTGGGAGTACAAATAATGTACAGGCTTGAAGCAACAACAAAAAAGCACTGACTGTTAATTACCAGGGTGTTGTGATGAAACACAGCATTGATGAGAGCTGTTTCACTGAGCTGGTGTTTATGTGCCACCTCCCCCCCTGGGTTAGCAGGACTGCCTGTACCAGGCTGTTAAACAGCTGAGACAGGGGCCAGGCAGGAGAAATGTCCCCACTATCATTCATCATGTGGCCTTGCAGACTTTGGGGCATGATTTTGGAATGATGGATTTGGGATTGGTCCTTCTGTATTTCCAAACACAGTGTCTGCTGCTGCTGCAGCTCAAGCTGCAGGATGCTGTGAACTACACGATGACCAGCCTGTGTGCTGCCTCCAGCTCTTCCCCATTTTCATGTGCCCTACTAATGTTCTCTGCTTTGCAGAGAAAGCTGGCTGCAAATCCTTTTTATTTCACTGACCTAGTGAAAACCTACTCTAGAAGGATTTTTAATTTCACCAAGGTGGAGGGCACTTCTGTTAGGCATAGGGAGGCAGACAATGGGAATCCCAACAGTGCTGTGGGCAGTGCTGGGGCTGCTGTTTCCACACAGATTTAGCTTCAGCATTGATAGTCATACACCACCAGTGCCAGAACAGTTGTCATTTTAGTACCTCATCTTTATGTCACAGTTTGCTTCGCATGATTAATTATCAGTGGCAGTTCTGAGCCACTGCATAACATTTCTTATTTAAGAATTGGAGAAAAAGGCTTATTCTGTATAGCTGACTCTAACTCAAAGCTACGCTGCCTGACCTAGTCTGTGTTCATTCTTCTCCCCTCTTCCTTCTCATACCCAGCACACCAATGAGAATTAAAGAGTATAATGAACATTCTTCCAAATTTCCCTTTAGAAGGAAACTTGTGTGCAGAGCTTGGGGTGTCTGTTACTTTCTTTTGAGTATACAAACTACTCTAGATGTCCCCTGGGGAAGCCAGACTGGTTTTGGCAGAACAGGTGGGGTGTGAAATGTGTCCCTGTTTGCAACACAGCTCTTCACAGGCTACTGTCAGGGCCATGCATCTGATTTGCCCAGGCAGAGCTGGGCAGCCAGCAGTGCTCTCCCAAGGGAAAGGCTAAGTGCACTTGCTGGCAAAGACCTCCACAGGTCAGGAAGGGTGCTACGATGTCTCCTGGCAAATGGAGGATTGCAAACGTTACAAGTCATGGTGACAGTGAGAGCTCTACATGAAAAAGTCAAGAGCCCTCCTGGATAATGGAGCCATTAAACTGCTTCCTCTGAGCTGTGTCAGACACTGGTGGGGTGCCCTTCCAACCCTTGGACACACCTTGGGGCAGATTGTGCCCATTCTCCTATCCAGCCAAAGAGCCCAGCATGAGGACAGAAATGGGGGAAAGACTGAAGGAGGGAAAAAAAAATACAAGGGTAGAGAAAAGACACAGCAGAAAGACAGAGAGAGCAGCACACAGGAATAACAGAGCAGGAAAGCAGAAGCCACCTGGATATTTCCTGTCTCAGCTCTCATCTCCAGTAAGGTCAGGCAGTACCTGGAGCTGGTCACAAGTCACAAGAAGGAAGCAACAGCTAAAGACTTGAATGAAAGTACAAGACAAAAGCCCTAAGACTCAAACTGTTATCTTACAGTGAGTTTTAGGGGTTTGCTTTGCTCACAGGCAGATGCCCAAGGAAGGAACACTTACACTGGTGTGACAGGGCAGGCAGCTGCTTCCCTTTTATCAGAACTATTGACTGGGGATGTGTGGGTAGGTCTGAAGGTCTTGACTTCTGCCATTCCCTCACTTTCCATTCTTTCACTCTAACCCAAGGCCGAGTGGATTTCAAGTGGAAGAAATTCCTCCTACTTTAAGGAATGTCTTTGAATCCCACAATTCAGTTCTACAGCAGTTTGCACAACAGACACCCTCTCTTGAGCCCCTGTTCCCAGCCCCACTGTGTGTCTCCTCACACACCTCTGTGGCCCCTCCAAGCCCTCTCTGCCCCAGCCAGCCATACAGTGCACAGAGAGTTCTCTCTGGATCCGTCCCAATGCCTGCATCAAGCAAGCTTACTTCTTAAATAGCATAAAAATCAGGGGCTTGAGTATTAATTTCCCCAAGCAGTGAGATACTTAAGAATGTAAAGATAACTGTAAGCCTTGATTATAAAAGATTTACTGCTATTATTAAGGATAAGCATGCCTTTAAAGATCTTGCTGGATCAAGGATGGAGCTCCTCATACACAGTACTATTAACCCTGCCAGGTCAGGTGCATGTCCTGATCCCACACATTACTGAACACAAGTGCAGGTATTTTCTCTGCTTTCTGCACAGCTGAAACAAGATGCTTTTCAAAGTGAAGGAGTCAGCCCCGTTCACTTTGCTTTTCTACACAAGCACTATTTGAGGGCAGATGAATGAACAGGCGGCCAGCTAACACTCTCTGTGAGTGCTTCCATAGTTATGGGGAAAAGAAGTGTCATTCCCCTTTATTCTGTGTTATCCCTCCTGGGAAAGGGATGTCTGCTCCATGGTCAAGGAATGGCATGTGCTGAGTATTTGTGCAAGAAGCTGAGAATTCAGTTTGCTGAGATATCTTCCACCTACTATTCCCAAAAATTATGGAAATGGCACAACAGGCACCTTTCCCCTTAATTACTTCAGGTCTTTATGAGCTTTATTTTCATCAGAACTACATGGCTCACTCTGGGTAAGCAGGAAACCCTCGTGATCTCAGGGTCCAAGCTTGGTCTTCACAGCTGTGCCTCCCAAGAACAAAGAAGTTGGCTCTCACACCTGCCCAAAATACCTGTCATGGAAACCTCAACTGCAGAGACTGGGCTCTGCTCAAGGTCTGTGTTGTGTCTGTGTGCAGAAATTTGCAGTCACCTCCCAGTTCCCCAAGTGCCAATACAAGTAAAGCCGATGGGTGGGGGGAGAAGAGACAAAACAACTGCTCACAGCTCTGGTGCAACGTTCTCACTTACACATCTGAAGTGTTTTCCAAAAGCTGGCAGGTTACTGAAGGGAAAACTGATGTCTGTAGTGATTTACAGTCTAGCTGAGCCTTGAACAGGGTTCTCCTCCCAGCAATACCAGCCCTGGCAGAGAGGCTGTGCTTTCACCCCTGTTGCCTTCTAACAAGGTAAGAAAATGACATCCAGAGAACAGAGCCAGCTGGGGATACCTGCTGACAGCACCAGCTTCTCTCATCCTCTGTTAACGGAGCTAAGTAAAGCACTTCTCTATTTCTAGACTGTCTGCTAAATGCAATCAAGACTTCGTAGTACAATTAATTGTGTGCAAAGCCAAAAGTACACAGCACCTGCAACTGACTGCTGAAGGGAGAAGTCACTTCTGTGATGCCAAAGGACAAACCCTTGGGAAGGTGCAGAAAGGCCACTCAGCACTTTCTTCTGCCTCCTCCAGCATCAGTAAGGTGTAATGTACTGCAACCCTCTGCAGCAGTCCCCAGGATCTTTTCACAGTTGGAGCACATCCCATTTCAGCCTTTCAAGTGCAGTTTATATTGATTTGCCTTAACATTGTGTGCCTGAGCTCCCACAATGCAGCCCCATTGGGTTTGACTTCATTCCGACCCTGCAGAATTCTAGACAAAATTGAGGGACTGGAGGGAGACAGAAGCTGCCCAAAGATCTGGGGACACAGTGCAAGAGTTTGTAGGGCAGGCAGTTGTGCCATCCTTCCACCTTTTATTCAGTTATTACTTCAAACTACAAAAAATCTTCTCTGCCTCAGGAGTACAGGTATTCTTCCAACACCCCCTCCACCTTCATCTTTATTCTGGCCATAGACAGATTCCTCCAGTCTCAGTTACTGATCCCAGAGGTTTAATTTGCTCTGGGAAATGCCAGGTCATGCTGACCAGCATCACTACGTACAGACAGTTTTGGTGCAGCTGTGTTTCCTTCTGAGCTTAAAGCAGAGTGCAGAATGAAGTCTCACAGGAGCATTGCACTGATACACAAAAGCTCATCAAATGGTGCTCAGTGTTACTGGGGACTCAACCCTACACTTGGGTACTTCACAGGAATAAACACAATAGGCTGTCAGAGTCAAAATTCCTGAATTAAAAAAACCCCAAACTACAAAACCTAAAGAAATCCCAACATCTTACAGAGTGAGGCAAGAAAACCACTACTGCCATTAAAAGCATGGAGTGGACCATGTATCAATGCCAACTCTTGTGCCTTGTCTTGTTCAAGACAGTCGTGATTTCTCTTTCCCACTCAGCAAGCCCAGGCAGCTGCTGAGACCTGGCACAGCCACAAAGTACAGGTGGAGGCTACTGACCAGCAGTGCCCACGCTCCAGGAAGAGCCTCATGGTTCGTGCCTGACACACCTGTGCCCAGAACCTGCTGAAGCACCTGGAGCACAAAGGACTCAAATCCTT
The DNA here is from genome assembly GCA_013401135.1 of Cettia cetti. Classification (NCBI taxonomy): domain Eukaryota; kingdom Metazoa; phylum Chordata; class Aves; order Passeriformes; family Sylviidae; genus Cettia; species Cettia cetti. Next base: position 104,934 of record VZUI01068597.1, on the reverse strand, counting down.
TTCCTGGGAGAGTGGACACAGCTCCCCATGCAGAGAACCCAGTCCTCAGGGCTGCCCCACCTCCTCACTGGGCTGACCCACAGGGAGAGCTGATACTTCTGCAAGCAGAAAAGAGGGAATCTCCCTAATGGTTTCCCTAGCAAGGCAATGAGACTGTCTTACAAAACACATGTGTTATCATACCTTTGCTCCTTTCTACCATCTGCTGCAGTGGTCCCTGCCTGCATGTCCCTGTAGGACACTCTCCCGTTTTCCAGCCCCTCCAAAGACATCACGGGGTTCACCAACCTCCTCTTCAGGACACAGTGGGTCGTAGTAAGAGAAACCCCCTTGCTCTGCCTCTACCACAGGTAATCTGACTTCCCTGCTGCCCTGGGGGAGTACAGTCTACAAGAAGTGGGGGAGATCTCTGTTGCCAGAGCACACTGGGGCTGTGTATGGCCACCAAGGCACAGTTTAATAAACAAGAAGGATGTTTACGGTCTTTGATACAGAGGAAGATGAATATCAATCCTTAATGGTGCTGTTCAGCTACTGCCTGAATGTTGGACAAATGTTTGCAGATTGCAGTGCTGCCTTTGGAAAACAAGGTAAGGGGAGAGAAGTGAACTGTAGTGGTTCTCATGGAAATGTCCTTGTGGGTTGTGAGTGCTCAGCTTACCAAAGGTGGGTGTGCTGTCATCACTCCTTCCCTGCTTCAGACTGCAGGAGTGCCATCACTGGCAAATACAAACCCAGTTCCACAAGTGTAACTAATAATGAGTGTAACTGCCAAGTACATGCTTAATCTTAAAAAGAAAAAAGTAAATGAAAATACACAGTTGAAGCCTGTGAAGCTATTGTGAACTTTTCTCCCGCTGCTCGTTGTGACTCCTGTGTGCTCAGTGGTACGGCAACTTAAATGCGATGCTGTACCAGGTGATAATCTAGAGAAACCACGGGAATTACTAGAATAAGGGAACAGTGGCTTGACTTATATAGTTCTGTCTGCATCAGTTGTTTACTGTGCCTTCAAACAGCTTAAAGGTTTTATATGAGAACTTTCATCTGGTGTGGCTGCCCTAGCTTGGGCCTCCATCCTTGTCATGCACTGCTCCTTCTTTCAGCTCTGAGTAGTTCCTCAACTACCTTGATGTCTTACTTTTTGTAAAATTTGTTTTGGTTTGCATGATGGTATGTTGCCCTAGCCAGTACTTTGTCCTGTGATCTGTAAACTTCTTGTTCTTCTCAGAGGGAAGAAGGGTGAGAGAAGTTACTCTGAGAACTACAACAGCTATAGGAAAGCTGTAGCTCCAATAGAGGCTTATGCCTTCCTCTAGAGTCAGGCTGAAAAGGCAGGGGAGGTTTCAAGGAGGTGGAGATGGATGTGTTGCCGAAAGATTAATCTTGCTAGTCTTGTTCTACGCAGGTTTCTCTGAAGTAAATCCTTGCTACTTTGAAATTGAAAAGTGCTTTGCCTCAAAACCAATAATTACTCAGTGATTGTCCTGTGAGATATGGCAAAGGAGAAAACAGCAGATAAATTCAAGCACTGCAGTTGTCCTTTCAGAGTCTGCATGTTAACACAGAGGAGGGCAGCTGCCTATGCAAGAGGAGTGGGATAAGCAATACTGCTGTGCAAGCTGGTAATCCCCACCAGGGCCCCCAGTTTGTCTTAAAAGCACTGTGATAAATAATCTAATGAATTGCAGTAATGAGGAGAAATGTCTCCTAGGCAGATAATAATAGGTAGTAAGTGTCTAAATACTTGTGAATCAGTTAGAACAAAAATGATTACTCGATTAGAACACCTCATAGGTATATTAAAACCTGCCACACGTCATTATGAGGGAGCACGTGGTGACAACACGAAACCAGTACAATATTCAACAACAGCATTGTAGGAGCTAAAATCCCTCTCCTCCAATGGAGGATGTCAATAAGAACAAAAGTTGGATTTAGGTGCATCCCACCTGACTGCTTGTTCCAGAAAATAAGCATCTGTAATCGGTCACACTGTTCAGAGTGAAAGGAAGATATCAATAACTCACTTAATTTTTAAAGGCTCTGAGACAAGTGGTTTGTGACTTTTTTTTCCCATTGCCCGTTAGATGACATAGGGGATATATCCTGCAAATGTCTTCTTGTCTGACTAATCTTTTAAAGCTGTTATTTGGCTCGCCTTGAATGTCGCATTCCAGGAGTTTTAAAGGCAGAAGGATGATGGCACTAAGGGATGCGGCTGTTGGGCACGGACGGGACGCGGGTAGCTCCGGCTGTCGGAGGTGCGGTGTCTCCCGGCAGCGGGTGGATGAAGCGCTGCTGCGCCAGGGATGGCATCATGGATCCCACCCCGGCGCGCTCCCTCCTCTCCCCGAGCGCGGGGCGGGCAGCTGCGCGCACTGAGGCCGGCTCCGCTGCTCCTGCACGCAGCGGGGCTGCCGAGGCCAGGCACCCGCCCGGGGCATAGGAGACGCTTTTAAGGACCGCACTTCAAAAGCAAAGGCGGCTTTGGCGAGAGGCTGAGCCCGCCGGCAGCCGGCAGCCCCCGTACCCCTCCCCTCGGTGGCGGCTCCCCCGCGCCGCGGCCGCCCGCCGGCATCCCCGCCCCGCGCTGCGGAGGAGCGTCCCCCGCCCGCGGCAGGAGCAACCCCGGCTCGGGGCGGAGCGGGGGGATCGCCGGGCCCGGTTACCTGTAGGAAGTGGTGTGGCCGCCGTCCGCCTGCGAGCGGGGCCGGAGCTGCTCGGGGCCGTCCCGCGGTGCAGTTTGCGGAGACTTGGCGGAGAGGGCAGGGGCCGGGGGCAGCCGGTGCCTCCCGCCCGGCCGGGGCCGCGGGGCAGCTCCGAGGGGCCCCGGCGCTCTCTCCGCGTGGTCCCGGCGGCGCTTGGGCCCCGCTCGCCGCGGGGGAGAGACCGCGCTGCTCTCGGGGAAGGGGGAGCCTGCCCGGGGGTGCCGGAGTGTCCTTGGCTGCGGTGAGGGAGGGATGGCGACAAACCCCCGGCTCCCCCCGCCCGTGCCGTGCCGTGCCGTGCCGTGCCGGGAACAATTGCAGGAACTTCTCCTTCAAGCCGGTGTCCTGACCGCACATGCCGTCTCAACAGAGGTGTGAGGGGAGGGGGCTGCCCTGCCTCTGCCCCGGCTTCCAGGGGGCAGATTTCCAGGGGCCCTTCCCCGTGACGGTGCACTTGCGCCCGGGCCTTTGTGGGCGCAGGATGGGGTTGCCCCCCAGCCCAGCTCGCCGCCCCCCGCTTGCCTCGGCGGCTCCCGAAAAGGTCGGGCAAGACCCCCCAGGGCAAGGGGGGGAGCCGGAGAGGCGAGCAGAGAGGGCTCAGTGATGGGGAGAGGGCAGGGGGGACAAGCTGAAGAGGGTCTGAGAGCTGGGCAGCGAGGAAAGGAGAGGGAAGGAAGGGATTACAGCAGTGTGAGGGCGGCGGGGCAGCCGGGAAGCGGGGAGAAAGAGAAAGCCGTGTCAGGTCAGGGGCAAGATCTGCCTCCTGTGAGCCGGTGCAGCAGCCAGACACAGGCAGGAGCAGCAGGCTGTAGGAAAAGCTGCAGTAGGATGACTTAGCCAGGCAGGCTGGTTACAGGCTGAAAGAAGAAACAGGCACGCTTGGGTTAAGTGGCATATATTTCCCACTGTCACCTATGTATGCCACAAAGAAGACCTCAGCCTCTTCCCTCTTCCTATTCGGATTTAGTATTCACAAGCAGTAAATTCGGCTTTTAGTCATAACACCTCTCTCCCACCACCCACCCACCCCTTTCCTTGCATTTTCACTCTGAGTCATCTTCAACACCGGTGCCTGCCTACTGCTCCCTTCCAGGGTTTCACGGCCTCAGCTGGGGCTTCAGCAGCTTCCAGCTCATCCTCCCTCCCTTCCTCCTTCCCTGCCATTTGGCTGCTTCCAAATGTAGCCCACTTCAGTGAGTTGGTCTGGAGTGCCACCTCTGTCCCTCCTTTCCTACTAGCCGTAGCATGTGCCGATAAATAGCTCCCAAGGACCGGCAAAGGAGTACTGGGTGTAGCTAAACATGACATTACATTCCTCCCTCTTTTTAAAGAGCTTCTTTATCTGGACATGTCAGGCTAATCAGGACTTTTTTATCAAGCTAAAAGCCCGGGCTGTTGACACTTTTCTCTTTCCACTGAGGGCAGCCCACGATTCCTGGCAGCGAGCACTGTTTGGAGCATGCAGGGTCAATGCAGAGAGACAGGTACCGCTGCAGTGGGAAGACCTTCCAGTTTCCTCTGGCCCCGTGCTTTTGAGACAGGGCTGCGTGCTGCTGGTGCTGTGGAGAGCTGGCAGGCACAGGCTTCCGGCAGGCAACAGGTTATCCATAGCTGCGTGCCGAGGGATGGAGGCAGTCAGGGCTCGCCTGCTCCCCTCCACCCCCAGCCGCTGCTGCCCTGCCATAAATCAAGTGCTGATGTCCTTTTTCACAGCCGAGAGAAAGCAAATAAGCAAAGGGGTGTGTGTGTGTGTGTGCACAGAAAAGGATGAGGGGGCTAGTAAACATGGATTCAAGGTTTTCCTCTCCCCAGTGGCTGTGCAAAGGAATGAAAGGTCTGCCTCAAGGTAAGGAGCCCTAATCCAGCCAGAGTGGTACACTCCACTCTGGGGGAGAGAAGTGGGGGTTGGGAGGTGGAGGGGCCAGGGGACAGAGTGCAAGATGGGGAAGAAGCAGGGAGACAAAAGAGAGCACGAAAGAGAAGGCTCTCGTTCCCTCCCCTCCTCCCTCCTCGAGATGGGCTGAGAAATTTCTAATCAGCACTTTCAGTCCCTTTCCTCCCAGCAGTAATTCCTCTCTGTCCTTTGTTTGTCTTTAATTTTTGGCTCTTGCATTTATCTTTTGTTTGGTTTTGCGCATTGTGAGTTCTTAGGGCGATTTCAAAAAATCCTGTGTGAGGTACAATGGATCGAGTTTTGGCTTCTCCCCCTCCTGTTCTGCTCTCCCACGTGCCTAAAGCGAGTGTTTTAATAACAACAGCAAATGGATGAAGAGCAGGTCATTCTTTATTCCTTCCTGTGAGGTCACACGGGTTAAGATATGTGTGGGACTGTGCTCTCATTCTATAAAAAGAATATAAAATTTGCCAAGTATCCTTAGTCCCTGTGTAAAGCCTATTCTTGTAAATTACCAAGTGCAGCTTGATTCTGGAATGAATCCTCCCCTCGTGTTTACCATTTTCTTATTAATGCTGTAATTTCTAATGTATTTAAAACAAGAGCATTGTGCTGCACTGGAGACTGAACTCCAGTTTTATGTACAGAACAAGCAGATCAAATTTTTTCTGCCTCACAACTTGGACTAAGCTTGGAAAAATTACAGTTAGAGGACTGTCCACGTTAAAATGGGATCTTTTCTTCCTGATAAGTACTTTTCCACCAGTAATTTAGCACTCAGTCCCTGTATACTGTTTCTGTACCTGTTCTTTCCCAGGCACAGTTCAGGAAGGCAGGCAGAGGGGGCATGCTGGAGCACAGTTGTGCTTTGCTCTTTCTGGCCAGCTGACCACACTTCTTGGGAAGGGAGGGAAATGGTTGGACTTTTTACGTGTCTTGCTTTAAAGTCTTCATCTGGCTTCACAGAGTGCAAGTATAGCATAGCTGGGAAGAAATCTCATGGTTTTTTTACTCAGTATTCCTGTGAGGGCACCTTGAGTGAGACTGGCAGCAGTGGAAATCCCAATGCCATCCCAAGGACGGGTATTATGGCTTGGTGTTACAAGGCTTTTTGCCTTGTAGAGACTCTTTGCATTTCTTTTGCTTTATTCTTAGCCTTCTGATGAGTGATATTTCTGGGAATGATTTCTGGGATGCTGAACCAAGTCCAGATCAGGAGGCATCTGACAACTGTAACAGCAGCAATAAGACAGGGTGGGTTTGATCTGGTGCCCAGAGCTGAGATAATTCACCTGAAAGCATCCAGAGTGGCTTTTGTGAATGTGTGTAAGGGGCTGTGGTAAGGAAGTGTAACAAGCACAGGGAAGCTGGTGAAGAGAATGAAGTGAGGAGCAGAGAGTGCCTGGGGAGAGCACCACTGAGAATGGGAAAGAGCAAGGAATAGTCCAGTGCCTACTGCAGCCATTTTGCACAGCCTGGGCTATCCTACATGGAGTGGTTTTGTGTTGAGGTTCTGTGCTGTGAGTGCTGAATGTGTAAGGCCATGCTTTTCTGCAGCTGCTTTGGGTTTTCCCCTTTCCAGGTTAAGTAGCTGGAGAGCTGAAATTCTTGCTTTTGCTATGGAACTGTGAAAAACAGAACCATACTTTTATCTCAGCTGCAGCTGACTTCTTCAGGCATTGGTTTCTTGCTTCCAACAAAAGTTGACAATTAATGGTCACGTTGCTAAGAACACAAGTCTGATAGGAACCAGACCAAGACATCGAATTAATTTCCCATAAGCACTCGACACATGCTGATGGTGATGGCTTTTGCTAATAAATTGCTTTGGATTGGATTTAGTTCAACATGAGTAGGCAAGAACCTGTACAGTACATAATCTCAGTGATCCCACTGGCTCTCCATTCTTCTGTTTACACATCTCTTTATCCTTTCTGACTTTCTGGTCTCAAAGCCCAGATCTTGCCCTTTCTGGTTCACATATGAAAGCGTGAATGGTGTGCCAGTATTCAGCAGTGGGGGAGAGAACACTCTGAAATGATGCATAGTATCCAAGGGGCCAAACCCAATGATACCTTTGCCCACCAGCGTGTTTGGGAACGGGTATGAGCCCCCACCCTAAGGGCACAGTCTCTTAGCAGTGAATGGATGCTTTTCTGCCAGAGCCCTGAGGGGTTGCTTTCCTGAAGTGCCTGGTTCAGGACCCAGTGATTTCCATTCTCCTGTGTGCACAACTGCCCAATAAAGGTACATGAAAATGGGGAATACAATTTTTGAGTTTCATAGAATCAGCTGTCCTACCTCAGGCAAGCAGCAGCACGAGCCAAATAATTGCAAAGAGAGAGATGAGATGCATGCACAGATAGGGAGACCCATGTGACCTGAAGAATAATGTGTGCTTCTCCTTGGACTCAAGTCTTGCCTTCTAAAAGGATGCAGCCTGTTCCACTGAACCACAGTATTTGGCTTTGTCATTACTTCCAGGGTTTGGTGCTTCAGATACATTTTATTCTAACTTCATGATACTTAAGGTCTCCTCCAACCCAAACCATTCTGTGATTCTGTTCCTGGAGGCTAAATGTGCAGTGAAGCTAAATCCTCCTGGGAATCATTTCACCTCAGGGGAGGCATAGGTTTCTCTGGAGGTCAGTGGCAAAGCAAGAGGCTCAGTGATCACCTCTCCATTGCCTTCTCTTGCTCAGTGAAGGCGCTTAGGAAGATCAGCCTCACAAGGCTCAAACCCGCCCTTACAAATATCCCCTCTGTAATCGCTTCCTGGAATTTTCTTTAATCACCAGTGAAATGTATTAGTGATAGCTTGTGTGTAGTGTTGATTGCATAGTTTGAATGCATAATCTGAGGATAGTTTAGGGAAGGAATCAGAGCAAGGAGACAAATGCACATTGCCAATTGAAAGAGACAAACCCCATACAATTATATTTCAGAAGCGTGATTATTTTTAAGCTCTTTCTCCGGGAGTGTGTGTGTATATATATTTTTGTACAGACACACAAAACCATGGATTCTTTTTATTTTCTAAGAGAAAGGATAGCTGTGTTTATAAGATGCAATTGATTAGTATTTTCAGACCTTTTTCTTTGGGTTTATGAGAGCAAGAAGGGAAGAAAGCAAAACAGTCATGTAGTCATGAGACTCCCAGGAGCTAGATTTTTTTCTTGTGAAACTTGAAACATTGTGAAATTCACAATGAACAGATTCCTTCTCTAGAGTGCAGGAATTGCATTTCCATGATGACTTTGAAGTATGGGCTAATTTTGCTCTGTCTACATCAGTCAAAACATAGCACAACACAATTCAGTTTCTTTTTAGTCCTATTTTTATTAAACTAGACAAAGAGCTACCACAGTGCTGTCGCTAAGCTTCTCATAATTTTTCACATATTTCACTCTCTTTTTTTTTTTTTTCTGCTGTATTAACAGCTCAGAGTTATGTCCTGTGATACATCTGAGGCTTTTCTTGTGTTGGCTACACTACATTTTAAGGTCAGCAGTTACTTCTTGAAGGTGAGGAAGTCCTATAATTCCCATGGCTGGACATAACTGATCAGTGTAAATCCACCATCTTGTCTTCAGGCAGTCAAACATCCTGGTGGCCTTTTTGATGGACACTGTTGCAGCAGTGACATACTACATGAATCAATTCCAATAATTCTTTTTTGGCAGAGGAAATAACAGGTGTATAATTTCCCAGTTCAGCCATATATAATTATATATAATTTGACTTAAATAGATCTAAAGTTTCCTTTGCTCCAGTCTCGCAATCTGAGGCACTGTGTTGCTCTTAAATGCTATTCCTGGAAGGAATCTGAAAATAATACTTAAGAAGTTAATAAAGAGCTTGGGATAGGATATAGAAGATGCCAGATAATTTTCTGCACATCTCCAAAATGCTTTTCGGTAGAAAAAAAATTCCTGTGTTTTCCCAAAAGCTGCTTTTCTTGATATAGACATTCACATGGGGGTAGGGTGGGGAAAGTTAGTCAGATGAGAATTTGCTAAAGCTCAGCTAATCATTTATTAAAGCAGTCCCAGGCTTGCCAAACTCATTAATCTCATTAACAGGGAAGGAGGGCTGTGGTGCATGGTTAGCTGAGAGCACTGTGTTTACTGAGCAGCGTACTTGGTTCACAAGGGAAAGATTTAAATATTCAGTGTGTCACTGTTTTATCCCCGAAGCTGAGGTAACGTGATGAGTCACTTGATCAGCTCATGCCACATGCTGGCTTTGGCCTCAGCCTGTGAGGGGTCAGGCATGGAGCTGCCAGACACAGGCTTGACATGGACCCCATTGATTTGTCAAGGTGCTCTTCATGGTTCTTGCATTCAGATGCAACCCAGAAAGCGTGACTCTCTGGAGAAGATTAGGTGTCACCACTTGGTTCGCCTTGAGAAGCAAGTGGTGGCGTTCCCTTAGTGCCACATGGCCCCTGTGCTTGCTCCCTGGGTGAAGGAAGCCTGGCAGAAATGTCCCAGCTGCCACTTCCTGAATAATCTCTTTGCCTGTGTCTTGGCAAAGCGCAGGAGCTGCCTCGTTCCCCTGCCTGTCCTGTGGGAGACCTCAGCTGTGCTTGCTGGTACTCTGGAGAACAGCCACACTTCAGTGTTTGGATTTGGGTCCAGGCACTTCTGGCAAAACTGATAACCTGCTCTGCAACTTCCACATGGCACAAGCACAACGTGCCTGATGTCCTGCATTTGCTACATGCACAATACAGCATTTCTGTGCAAATGCCAGAGCACCCTTGTGCCCCTCAAGCCTTCACGTAGTAGCCTTCCCCAAGGTCAAATCCTGCCTAGATCAGTAACTGTTAGCATCAGTGATCACCTTGCCTCTCTGAAATAAGCTTTCCCTAGGCTCTGTCCCTACTGTGTTTTCCTCTCCAACTGGGATTTATAGACTTTGTGCTTTACAGTTCAGACAGTGATAACTTGTTGAATTTAATATTCACTCTTTTTCCAGCCTCTTCACTTTCCTTTGGTTCTGAACCCTGATCACGCAATCTCTGCTCACTTTTGCTTTTCAGGTTTGCAGCTGTCTCCACCTTTTCTCTTCATGCCTGCTGTTGTTATACAGTTGGTGCATTTATTGCTCTCTGTCTGCTTCAAGCTCCAGTGCTTTAGTCTGTGCCTTTCCCCCCCCCATTCTAAAGATATCTCCTGTCATTCCACTTTCTTTTGCCAATTTCCATCTCCTTTTCATCTCTGCTTTCTGGAGTGGGTGAGTTATTTTTGCTGACTCCATTTCCTCTCTTCTCTACACCATTTCTGAATCTCCTGCAACCTGACTGCAGCCCTTTGTACTTATTTTGACCTGGGCTGAGACACCTTCTCCAGCTTCTTCCAATTGAATGCAAGCTTCCTGATTGTCATCCTGCTTATCCTTCTGCTTCTTATATTTGCTCTGATACTTTATCCTTACTCTTTTTTTCTTCTTTCTTGCACTTTCCCTTCTCTTCTGCTGCTTCTTGATATCAGGAAGTCTTTCCTTGTCCTCAGCCTTTTCATTCCTCACTAAGCTTCCCCAAGTCCACCAGTCCCTTCTCCAGATGTTGTGTAGGCTTTCTCTTCTGCTTTGCTGTCTTGAATGTTTCCTTGTGTTTCCTCTTTTTCCCCTGTGTATTCCCTCTTTTCCACCTGCTCTGGGTGAGGTGTGTGGCAAGGCCAACATTTTCCATACTGAACCTGATTGCCTTTTTCCAGTGTTGTGTGGGTGCTCTCAGACATTGCTGCCTGCAGCACAAGGAGGGAAGCAACGAAGGGCATGCTCTTTGAAGGCAAGGGGGAATTTTGGCCATATCCCTGTGGGTGCCTCCCTCTCCCAAGGGCTGGCATTGCTCACTGACTCTCCCTCAGCTACACAAGGGTGTAGCAGCAGTCCCCTGCATCTTCTCTGGGGCCTTGATGCATCAGGTCCAGGCTGCAGCTCTCCTGTCAGCTGCTAGATAAACATTACGTGTTGAAATCCCTCTCCTCCCTGGGAATGTGAGAAACTCGAGGGTTTGGGCCCTTTTTCTCCACACCTCCCACATGGAGCAATTCCTCTCAGAGCTACTTGCCAGCCCTGGGAAGAGCTCTGTGATTTGGATCCACTCCTTTGTGCATCTTTGGAGTTTTGCAGAGCAGGCAGCACTAACTGGGCACCAGTGCAGAATGTGCTGGTCCAGGCACTGTGTGTTGCCTGCTTGGAAAGGGGAAGTTGATGCCAGTGAAATGGGGAGGGAGGTGACTTACTCTGCAGTGGGGATGTCATGAACTTGGGACCTGGCCCCTTGGCTGACCTGTTGTACAACTGGAGCCTGGCCATCCCTAAAATACCTCTTCCTTATGTTTGAACCTGCCACAGAAGCTGTGAATCATCACACCATTGTGTTAGGGCTTCTACAGCATAAGGATGCTACATTTGAGCCTTCAGCCACATCATGCTGTGTTTTTCTTTGTGACTGTAAGCTATGAAAAAGCAAGCTTATTTCTGCTGCCAACATCCGTGCTTACGTACATTGAGAAGTGTTGCGCCCCAGCACCTGAAACAGATGGACAATTTTATGTACGTGGGGAGAATGATGCTGGGATAAAACACAGTAGCTCCCTCTTCAAGCAGTGCCAAGGCATATGATCCCCATGTTTTTGTCTTCTAGCTGAGGTGGAAGGGTTGCAGGTCACTGTGCCTGAGAAGAAGAAGGTGGCCATGTTATTTCAGCCTGCTCTGCTTCGCTGCCATTTCTCCACTTCTTCCACCCAACCAGCTGTGGTCCAGTGGAGGTACAAATCCTACTGCCAGGACCGGATGGGAGAAGCTCTGGGTATGGTGACCTCTGGCTTGCAGACAATGAGCAAGAGGAACCTGGACTGGGATCCTTACCTGGACTGTGTGGACAGCAGGAGGACAGTGCGTGTCGTGGCCTCCAAACAGGGATCTGCCATCACCATAGGGGACTTCTATAAGGAAAGAGACGTCAGCATTGTCCATGGTAACTCTGCTACCCCAGTGATGCTTGGTGGGGGCTGGAATGGGCCCTTAGCAATTTGGGATGCTGGAGTCTGGCAGTAATTGTTCAGCTGACTCTTAGAAAAGGCTGTGGGAAGGGAGCTGTTGTATTTAGGATTCAGCCAAGCAACCCTAGACCCAAAGGTAATTTCCTTTGGCACTTCCCTTCAATTGACTCCACCTTGGTCTTCAATGCAGATACAGTATCCTTTTTTCCCTTCCATGAAGTGGAACCTTTTTATTCCTGACTTGTGCATATTGCAGTGTATGTAGATTTTCCTTTGCAAAGGGGTGGCAGCAAGAGAGATACAGATTCAGTCTCTGCAGGATAAGTTTTTCTTCCTTGCAAATGCCACTGATATTTTCCTAGTTCTGAAATACCAAGATTATCCTACACCTCACATTTGCTCAGCCACAGACTTCCCCAGCTTACTCTGTCAGGAACCTAAACCCACACATCCTTGGGCAGAGTGAAAGGAAGAGATTTCCGTGGGGTGAAGTCAGGTTGGGTGGAGATGGGGAACAGCAGGGTCCTTAAACATTTTTGTCTGGAAGGCTGTGTGAGAGACCTTGTCCCTTGAAGGTACAAGGTGTGTGATGGACTGGGGTGACCAGCTAGACAGAAGTGGAGACTCCTTGGTGTGGAGAGCATGTGAGCAGCCTCACAAGAGGGAGTGTTTTCCTTTGTCTCTGTGTATGTCTCTTCACAAATGACTGAGGGGAGACGCTGTCCAAGCCCTTCTTTCATGACATGAATGGCATTGGGACCCCAGCCTTAGGTGACAGGAAGGACAGAGAGAGACATTAGTGACCCCTTCTGCTCTTGGCACTTGCAGAGTGAGCTGCCTCTGCAGCATTAGCTGTCTTCCCACCTACAGCTAGAAGTCCTGAGCCTGTTGTTTTTTCCTGAATACTGTGAGATTCTGGGTAAGGTGTATCTCTTCTTAGTAAGGAAAAGAAATAGATTTGGGACATAGAGCATTCAACACTCCATCCTTCCTGTTGGAGGGAAAGCCTGACTTCTCTTTTTTTGCCTTCCAGATGCAGACCTCCAGATTGGGAAGCTGATGTGGGGAGACAGTGGTCTCTATTACTGTCTTATTATCACACCAGATGATGTGGAGGGCAAGAATGAAGAATCAGTGGAGCTTCTTGTGCTTGGTGAGGCCTCTTGTCGGGCTGCTTTTTCGGCAGATACCTGATGCATCTTTCCTCCTGCTCTCTTGCTGTCTCTCCATCTCTGTGCACGGTATTACTATGGGTGTAAGAGCTATGTAAAACACTCCCTGCAGCACTGTCACCATTGCCTTGCACCTTGTGCAGTCATTCACACCTAGGCAAAGTGGGTGGCAAATGCTACCAAACCAGAATAGGAATGTTTACACCCACACTGCTCACACGTTACACAGGCGTCAATGACTGCAGAAAGTGCGGGGCTATGGAAAGGCAGAACCCTTGTTTTTAAGGGATAAAACAAAAAACTTGCAGCAAAATGAACACTTGAGACAGAGTCTTTTAACAGCAGACACCCAGAAGACATCAGATCCTGTGATTTTTGCAGTCCTCATCCCACTCTTCTGACCTGTGAGGAAGAAGCACTGTGTTGAATGTGTCAGTTTGGGAGATTTTTTTGCGTGCCTAAAAACACTTGTCCAGTTAGAGGTGCAGTTTCACAGTCATCCTAATCAGGTCTGAGCTGGTGCTGCCACTAACAGAACCTGTCCTCTCTGTGGTGTGTGTGCTTGGCTCTTTCTGTAAAGCTCCCTTGAGCAGTGTGCTGAGCAGGAGCAGTTTCTTCCCTATTTGCAGGGTTTGCTTTCAGTGGTGCCTCCGTGATATGGCTCAGTGTAAGGGTCAGAAAAGCAGCTATTCCAGCTAGAGGAGAAAAGCAGAGTGGAATGGGCCTTTCAGGAACTTTTGCTGACATCCTGGAGCCAGCTGTAGTACTTCAACCCTAGATTCCCCAGGAGAGCAAGCTGAGTTTTTCCCAGGTTACCTCAAGACCTCACCATGGCTCTTGTGTGTACAGATCTCTGCATCCAGTGATGGAAATATTAAACAGCTTGGGCTGATAGTGTGTAGGTGATCTGTGGAGGTGTACAGTAGAACACATCTGTCAAGCGTTCCCTTGCTCTCCTGCCAAAGGTCAGAGTTTAATTGGCATTTATATTTGGAGATGGAGTTATCATCACCAAGTAAACCAGGCTGAATGGGTGAGTGGCTGACAGTGCCATTGCCTCTCCCCAGCCCTTTGATGTCAGTCAGACAATGGACAGTTGGAGAGGAAGGTCAGCAAGTGGAAGGTCAGTCTGGTCACTCCAGAAAACAGTGTCACAGGCCTGTGTAAATCCACAGTGTGACTGTGTATCATCTGCCACTTAGTAACAGGCCCAGGAGCACCCTGTGTGAGTTCAGGTGAGGTTATCTCTGCCAGGCAGCAGTGGTAGCTGTTAAAATCCTCTCCTGAGGTCCTGTGTCTGTGTAGTGATGAGCTGCTGAATTTTTGTCCTTTCTTCACCTTCCTGTCTAGGATTTGGTGTCTTCCTCTTGTGTATCTACAACTGTGCTCAGACACCAGTGATGAAATAGTGCCATGGTAACAGGAAGAATTGGTTTTTCAGTGTGTACAGATGACTGTGGGGAGAAAACACAGAAGTCCCCTCCTCTGGAGCTGGCTGGATGTCTCTGCCCCCAGTTCACTGTGGCTGTGCTGGGGGACACGTGTAGCTTTAGCTGCCTCACCCTTGACCACATCTGCTCTTCTGTTTGGCCTCTGGCTCTGACCTTGCACTTTATGCAGCTCTCTGCCAAGTTTGGCAGCAGCATGAGAGCAGACTTGTCGTGGGCTTGCTTCTGCCTCATGCTGTTAGGCAGCTTCTGTATATTGCTTTTCCTGGGTAGAGGCAACATTCCAGCTTTTGGTGCAATTCCAGGGTTACCTACCTGTTTTCCTCCCTCCCTCTCTTTCCCTTCCCACCTTTTTCTTTTCCTTCTGCCTTTGCTGTTACTTTTTCTTTGTTTTCCTTTATCTCTCCCTATTGAATGGCTAAAGGATGAAGCAGCCAATGACGAAAATACCATTTCTTAATATTCTGCATGTTCTGGGATATTTTTTGTTCCATCCCACTGCTTGGAGGGAGACACTGAATACAGATGCAGATTGTAGCAATTCTACATTCCTAGGGGACGTGTGGTTAAAAGGTTTTGTTTGCTGTTCTGCTGCTCTTTGGGTGCAACCCAGATTCTCTGGGTTACCTTAGAGAGGTTGGAGTAGCAGAGGGATAGTGTGTGAGAGATGCCATGATTCCCAGAGCACATTGCTCTTTGCTCCCTGTTGGCAGTGGTCTCTCAGATACAATTTACATTGCTTATTTTGGGGTTGCTGCATGATTTCAGCTTAAATTAGAATTCTGAATAGAGCAGAGGTTCTACCCAGTCACGTTATCCTTGGGGTGACAGAAAAATCAGAATGGAAAAGGAAGTAGGAAAATATCCCTTCTAGTGGTTTCATACTAATGCCAGGATGAAAGGGCAGTTTAATATCATGTTGAAACCATGAAAGTACTGAGAAGCAAAAAATGGTAGATATCATACTAATAGCATCAATAAATTAATGGAAGTTTGTTTAGCTAAAAATGGAGGGTCCTGCTTTTATACAGTGAATCATACCACGAAAAATTGATCAAAAGGCGCTTTATCACGACTTAGAGCAAAATCCAAAGCCTGGGCAATTTCCAGTATTTCTTTTTTTTTTCCTTAGGAAAGTGATAACAGAGACTTTCAGTGACCTCTTAAGTAGCTAGGGAGGCTGGGTCATGATGGGATTGCATGTTGGGTTTTGTTACCTGGATGTGTCATGTTGACACACAGAGCTGCTGGTCAGAGAATCCCATGTGCTGTCCTCACGTCATGCTGATTTCAGAAAAGCTTACAAGCATTTATTTATATCCATTTGGGCTCAGCAAAGCTGATAGGATTTGTAAAGCATACCTGTTGTTAGGCATGTGCTTATTATGTACTTTGCTGAAAAAACCCTTCAGTATTTTTTGCTTAGTCAGGGACTTTAACCCTCTCTAAGGGGATCAGTGCAGGTGAGGGAAGAGGGGTAGCAACCTCTGCCTCAGAAACACAGGAGACTGACTGGTAGGGAACCTCCTGTAGAGTAAGGAGAGAATTTAAATAAAAAAAATACTATTACACATTTATTATATTTTTAAAAACATTCTTTAGTCCTTTTACTCTCTACAACTGTCTGAAAGGAGGTTGTAGCAAAGTGGGAGCTCTTCCTCAAGGTGTGCCAGAGGGGTGGGGGTTCAGGTTAGACATCAAAAGGAACTTCTTCCAAGAAGGGTTGGTTAAACATTGGGATGGGCTGCCCAGGGAGGTGATGAAGTCACTGTCTCTGAGGTGTTTAAGTAAAGACTGGATGTGGCACCCAGTTCTGGTGGTGTTTGGTCACAGGTTGGGTTTGACGATCTCAGAGGTCTTTTCCAACCTAAATGATTCTGTGATTCTGTGATATAAGTGCATTTTGATGGCATTTGGAATCTCCCTTCAGGATGTAGCATGCTGGAAACTGTATGAACTCTGCTTCTGCTGCAGAGTAGTCCAGAGTTTAGCAATTCCACAGCAGGAATCAAGCGATACTCCCTGCACTCGTGTTTTATTAGAAAAGGAGAACCTTTGCTGACACTACAGCTGGGCTAATGAACCCATTTGCAACTTTATACATTTTATTTTTTAAACTTTTTAATATGATTGAATCTAAAAGGCTGAATCCTAAATTGAAGGAACTCTGCATTTCTGTTGTAGTAGCTGGCAGCTAATGTCCTGCTTCCTGAAACTCAGAGAGTGCTATTAATCATATTGTTATTTGTAGCCCCTGTGGATTGCTTTTTTATATGAGAATGTCAATGGGCTTCAGTAAAGTAATTCATTGCAGCTTTTCTGAAGGAAACTGCAGGTGTACCAGTGCAGGGATGCAGTGTGCCTGGAGTAACCTTGAAACCAGAAGCACAGTGCAGTGTCAGTGTCAGCCTAGCTTTGTGTCAGCAGCTCACATCAGGAAGCAGTCCAGCTTCATTGCATGGCATTGCATACAACCCAACAAGCCTTCCCAAGAGCCAGAATTTACTAAGCAGGTGCAGGGACCTATGGAAGATGCTGCACTGCTCCCTTCCCAAGCTAGAACAGCTACAGAGCAGTGCCTGTACACATAGCTCAGCTGGGCACCCTGGAACACACAGGTCTGTGCAAGCTCGGTGATGTTTGCATTCTGAGATTTTACATAGTTTAGACATGCTTCACAAAACAGTGCCTCCATTCCCAGGGCCTGTCAAGTTTCTGAAGAGGCCAGAAAGTACTCCACCAATCCCAGTTGTTGGTTTGACACTTTGGTTAGTGATCCATGTGCTTTGCTAGACAGCTATTGTCTGCTTTCTTTTCTATCCAACTCAGCAGCTAATATTACATAAACTGTGTATCAGTGAAATATTATTTTATAGTTAATCACAGAATCATTAAGGCTGGAGAAGACTCCAAGATCACCGAGTTCAACCTTTGATTAAGACCACCATCTCAACTAAACCATAGCACTAAGTGTCATGTCCAGTTGTTTCTTGAACACTTCCAAGGTTGATGATTCCACCACTTCCCTGGACAGCCCATTCCAGTGCTTAACCAACCTTTCAGTGACAAAATTCTTCCTGGTGTCCAACCTGAAACTGCCCTGGCACAGCTTGAGGCTGTTTCCTCTCATCCTGTCACTTCTTCCTTGGGAGAAGAGGTTGACCCATCTTTCTGCACCCTCCTTTCAGGCAGTTGTAGAGAGTGGTAAGTTCCCCCCTGAGCCTCCTTTTCTCCAGGTTAAATACCCTCAGGCACTCCTCATCAGACTTGTGCTCCAGATCCTTCCCCAGCTCTGTTCCCTTCTCTGGACTCACTCCAGCACCTCAATGCCTTTCCTGAAGTGAGGGGCTCAAACACAAACACAGGGTCTGAGAGGCCTCACCAGTGCTGAGTACAGAGGGACAATCACTGCCCTGGCCCTGCTGGTCACGCTGTTGCTGATCCAAACCAGGATGCCATTGACCAGGATGCACACTCTGGCTGATGTTCAGCCACTTCTCACCAGCACCCCAGATCCTTTCTCATGGCACAATTTTCCAGCCGCTGTTCTCCAGCCTGTGGCACTGCCAGCTTCTCCAGGAAAGCGCTGTGGGAGACACTCTCCAAGGCTTTATTAAGTCCAGGAAGACACATCCACAGTCTTTCTCTCATCCTCTGGGTGGGTCACCTGGTCATAAAAAGGAGATCACCTTGGTCAAGGAGGACTTGCCTAAACCCATGCTGGATCCTTCTGATCCACTGGTTGGCCTGTACGTCTCATGTGGTCGCACTCGAGATCATCTATTCCATAACCTTCCCGAGCACCAAGGTCAGTCTGACAGGCCTGAAATTCCCCAAATAAATCTTTTTGAGGCTGGATCTTCTCCCATTGTTATGCTTTAAATAACAACAGTTAGCACTTGAAGTTTGTGTTAATTTCTGGAGACAGCTGGCAACTAACATTGGTAAACTGACATCTTCTGCAGTTTATATTACCAGCCAGTATCCATAGAGGCTAAACCCCAAATTTAAGAAGCCTCACACTCGTAGTAAAAGTAGTAAAGGATGTAAAATAAAGAATGTAGATACATATACACACAGCATATTGTACAGTAATTAATGTACTAATAGAGACGTGTTGACTTTCAGTGAGGATAAATCTCCACTGAGACATGTGTGTATGGTGTGCAATGCTAATAAGGCAGTTCTTACTCAGCAAAGTGACTCAGTAGCTGGTATAAATATAGCCAGGTTTGGAGTCTCTTCTATGCCAGGAGAGACTGTATAATAAAATTTGACATGATTTTGGAGATTGAAAAGTTCTTGGCAAAATTTTCCCTTACATGATGTTGGTTTTAGGATTTTGCTCTGATTTGCTGAAAAGCTGCCAGTAGCATCTGAGCCAGTGCTCGGTCACAGGAGTTGGCAGAGTTGTGCTGGTGGCCTTGTGTTGGGGATGTGTTGGCCCACATCTCGGCTGGGAAAATGTCTGTGACAGCTCCACGGAGAGCACTAGCTGACCTCGAGCTGTGCCCAAAGGTGGGTAGTGCCAGAAGGCGAAGGGAGTGACTGGCACAGGAGCCTTCCTCTAAAAATCCTGGAAAAGTGTTAATGCACTGCCCCAGACCACTGTGCTGCCGCCTGTGTAAGCGCTTCCAGTCCCCCTCTTCCTAGCCCAGCCCACTCCTGGTTATTTATTTCACACCAATTAGAAGTGCTACTTGTTGCCAAGGTTTTTTTACCCCTGTTTTCCTCCTTATTTGCCAGCTGCTCACAAAGGAGACTGGTGTGATTAAAAGACCGCGGTTACTAAGGTAGCCATGGCAACAGCCGCCTTGGAGGTCTCTGTTGCTTGCTAAAACTTTGATCTCCAAAAGGGACTGCTGCTGTTTCTCCATCCAATTGAAGAGAAGGATGGGGAGACAGGATAAAGTTTACTCCAAGCAGAGGGAACACAGAGGAACTCATTGCTGAGCCATGCTCCCCAAATAAATCTCACAGCAGCTGCCTTGGAAAAGTATCTGACTTACAAGGGCCACACTTCCTCTGCTATGCTTTCCAGCCTCTCCTCAGGGCAGTGTCCCTTGCCAGGGGACTCTTGCTGTGGCATGGCTTGGCAAAGTTTTCCACCACTGAGAAGCAAATAATTCCCTCTGTAGCTGCTGTGTCCTGTGATCCCACTGCAGCAGGTAGCGCTGCAGAAGCAGCCTTCAAACAGGAAAACAGTTCAGCAGCTACTGCCATAGTTACCCAATATTTATCACATTTATGCGATTGCCAGTATCTGCCATGTTCCCATATTTACCCAATTGCCGTGTTTCTGACTGCACCTGCGCCTACTTTATTCATGCCATCATTGCTTTTCAGCTGCACCACTTACCCTAATTATTTTTGTGTCTCTTCTCTGCAGACTCTCTGCTAATTGTGTGCTTGACTCCAGGTCTTTCCTGCTCCGCTGCTATTTGCTCACTGCTCTGTCGCCTGCCTGCCTCCTGTGTATTAACTCCCGTCCTCGCTCGCCTGCGCTGTGTGTCTGCACCTCTTGGAGCTGCTCTGCATCCCCTCAGCTTTTCCTCTCCCATTCCTCCTCCTGTGCTCTGCCAGTGCACATGAGGGGCTTGCCAGCTCCGTTGCATTTCAAGGCTGGCTGGGGCCTGGGGCGTGTGAGGTGCCTGGTGAGAGGCCACTACGGGCAGGTAAAGCCCTTCAGCAGCGTGGGGGGAGTGGAGATGGCACATGTCCCAGATCCTTGCAGAATGAGGACAAGCTCCTAGCTCTGACACAGTCACCTGGGACAACCCTGGGAAACGGGGCCGTTGTCTGTTCCCTCTGTCCCTCTGTCCCCTGCACAGAGGACACGAAGCTCTTGCGGGTGGGGGCAGAGATCTGTGACTGTGCCATGGCTTGGGGTGCCTGCAGCCCTTCCTCAGGTGGGCAGAGCTGTTGTGCAGAAGTGGTGTGGCCAGATGGTCTCTTGGTAGGATGTTTTAGTGAATTGTTGCTTCCCCACCAATTGCTATCTAGCCCCAGCATCCACTTTAAAATTTCCTTGAAAAAAAACGAGAGAAAAGGAGATGAGCTTAAAACCCAGGGAAGGAGCATCCTAGACATGGAGAGATGGGTGGGTGCTGGCCATGGGTGCTGTGACTGCATGTTACAGCCACGCATCCAAAAGGACGCCCTACTCTCCGTTTTGGGCAGTGTGTGACCCACCAGGGTGCTGCCCTGGGATCCTCTCTGTGGCCACCACCTGGCTCTGGGCTGTGCCCACGTGTGGGTCAGGCTTGCAGAGGGCAGGAGGTGAGAGCCAGTGGCAGCACTGCCCCCAGAGCTGCCCTGTCCCTGTGTCCCTGTGCAGGATGGGGATTTTGCTCCACTTGTTGCTGGCAGCAGCAGCAGCAGAGAGGGGAAAAGTCACCTTCCATGAGGGACAGTGGTGGGAGCGTCCCATTGCTGGGGTAACTGTGGGCAGCCTCAGCCTTTTGGCTTCCCTGAAGGAATGGTTTGGGGAAAGATTATCAGGGGATTAATCCAGCCCAGGGCTGTGGAAAGCTGCTGGGGGCACAGCAGTCCAGGGGTGGGCATTGTGCTTGCTGGCTGTCAGCTGGGCTGGGCTGGGCAGAGTTCAGGTGGAGCTTTGGTGGGATTTGCTGTTGCCTTGGGTCCTCCCAGGCTTTGTGCATCCCTGCTGGGGGCTCTGGGGTCCCCAGGGCTGTGTGGGTCCCCTTGGCAGGGCAGGGATGCCAATTCCCCAGGAAGATACTCTGACAAGCCAAGTGAGGCTGCACAAGCAGGGGAGTACTGGCTGCTGGTGGGTAGCACAGAGGAGCTGCTTTGGTTGTCTTTGTTTTTACCGAGTTCTCAGGCACTGTTACATTAAGCTTTTTCCCTGTTGGATATGTGATTCCTCTTGGAGACCTAAAGGTACCCAGCACTAGCAGGGTTTGAGTCTCTCCAGGTAGGCTGAAAATAAAGCAGGCACCTATTTGTCAATGACCCTTTGGGAAGGAGTTTCTGCTGTCTAAAGGTGCCATCTCCTTGCCTTTTTTACCAAAAATAGAAGCCCTAAATGAGCTCTGTACCTCCAGCAATTTGTCCAGTGGCATCTGCTCTCACACTAAGGCTGCATGTGAGCTTGTGCAGAGGTAATAACACATGGGAGGTGAGCTACATGCTCATGTCTGCCCATATTCTATATGTATGTGGTTCATGTGGGTGCTGTTCACATATGCACACAGGGGCCTGCAAAAGAATTGCATATGGTTTTATCAAAATAAGGAATATACTTAATATGCACGTGGAACATAATATGCTAGTTGTGAGTGGCTTGGCCACTTGATCCTTCCAGGAAATGGACTGCAAAGAATGTCGTGCAACTCTTTGTAAGTGTAGATGAAAATTTTGCAGCAGACTGGTGGCAAGAGTCTTCCCTCAAAGTGGTAAATGGGGAGCAATTATGTGAAGCATCACCATGCTATCTTTTGCTAAGGACTCGGGACCACCTCATCAGGATGGGCGTTCCTGTGAGTACTAGTCAGCTTTGATGAGTTGCAACTGGCTGCAAAGCACTGCCTGCAGTCATGGTATACTCATTATGGCTCCAGCAGGCTTCCTTGTGGATTTTTGATCTCTACAGAGTCTCTGCTGAAGCACTGAGAAAAAACGGATGGTGGGAATTTGATTGTAATAACCTTCAAGGACAGACTAGAGGCCGAGGCACTTGGGATCCAGTTCATCACTGTGTCTGAATACTGCACAGTGCAGGACCTGGAGGGCGTGTGGGGAGGTTAAAGGTAGCTTTCTAGCACTTTTGCATTGGCTTAGCTGCTCCTGTTGTTATGCCCACGATGTGTGTCTCTCTTCAGAGTGCAGCTCTCCTACTGTATGCATGTCTTTAAAAATCCCAGCATGATCCTGGGGCTCTATGGGAGAGTTCACAGCACAGCTGCACTTAGGGCTGTTCTGCCCATGCACAGGTGTGTGTAAATTAAAGCTGAGCACTGTGCAGGGTGTTTGCTGTCTACTGGAAATATCCCAGACATTCTGTGCCAAAACAAACAGACATCAAGCTGCCTTTGGGCTTGGAGTTTGTTTGTGTTTGGTTGTAAATTATAAATTTGAAGTTGACTTGCCTTTTTTTGTTTGTTCGGTTTTGTTTGTTTCCTTTTTCTTTTGCAAAGTGATCCCACAAATTTCTACATGAATCCTCCCTTGGCTGCTTTGCTTCCATTGGGAGTTGGCCTTTGTCACAGTTTCACCAAGGTGCTCGTGCAGCTCCAAATAATTAGCACATATGCACAGCATTCCTCCAAGGCTCCTTTCCTGGAGTTGTCAGTGCACTCACAAAGGCCCACATGGAGAGCAGCATCCATGGGTTTTGGAAGCACCTGTCTGATTTATCAATAGCCTTGGGTTAAAGACGTTTCATATCCGTAGAAACTGCATCAGTATGTTTCAAAAATAAACTGTGTCCTTCTGTTTAAGGGCTGTTGTGCATTTCCAGGAGCTTTTGCATGTGTAGAGCATAACTCCAGGAAGATGTAACCATGTAACCATGCTAAAGGGACTCCTTTTTCTTGTCATTTTGTGCCTAGATTGGAGAAGCTCTGTTCCAGATTCTTTCCCCCCAGCTCCGCCGATAAAGATAAAATGCAAGGACACAGAAATGGCAGAAGTGCAGAGGCAGACACCAGGCATCGAGCAGGATGACATCTGTGCTTGATAGGAATTCACATAACACAGAGTGCAAGTGGGCTGATGAGAAAGGGAACTGGAGGCTAAGGCAGGGGCTGGGGAGTGTGTTTTTCTTGCAGTAACCTCTCTCCTTCTTCTCCTCCTTCTGTCTTTTCTAGGCAGGACAGGGCTGCTTGCTGATCTCTTGCCCAGTTTTGCTGTGGAGATTATGCCAGGTATTCAGTCATTTCACCCTTAATCATCCATTCCTCTGTCATCTTGTCTGTTTATCCTTCTGCAGCATCCTGATGTGGTGTATGTTTCACTTGTACGTGTGTTTTATTTGGGGATTTAAAGAGAAAAGCCTGTCACTTACTGGAAAAGCGCTGGGTTCAGCTCTGAGAGAGCTGGTGCTGGGCTGTGCTTGGAGCCAGCACACAGAGATGGTTGATGCCATGCCAGGATCAGTGTGAGAGCAGAAATGCCAGAGCTGTTCTGGGGAGGTTTTCTATCAAGCTCCCCCTGCTAGCACAGAGGAAACTGCTGCAGCCTGTGAGACCCCCCAGCCCTGCGAGGCTCCTGTGCAGTCACTCAGCTCCCCAGAGCTGGCCTGTGCTGGGCTCCACCATCAGCACAGATGGTGGCACAGGAGGGGCTGGGAACAGAGCATTGGCTAGCAGCCCATCAGTGGCACAGCCCCTCTTGTGCTGCATGGCCAGGCCATGAGCTTGGTAACACCAGGTGGCTGGGCCCAACGTGAGAGCTCCGTGCCCGTGATAAATCCCTTGCTAGCCAAAACCAGCGAGAGCCACCAGTTCTGGTGCTCCTTGCAGAGGAGCCAGAGGCCGTGCAACAGATTGTTCTTGAAAGGGAAAACCTGTGAGAGTATTTAGCCCTCGAGTCATCTGATGGTTGCCTGGTGGTGCCCGAGGAGCATTTCTTTCACACGTTTGTGCAAAAATGCAACTCCGCATAAAATGTGTGAAGCTATTTTCGAGCCTGTCCCAGAGATGCAAACAGAGAGAAGGCAGACACTCACCCACCTCCAGAGCTCCCTAGAATTCCTTCATGGCAGGAGAGGGATTGGTCTTTTCAGCATAGATAACAGTTGATTCTCTATTGCCTAACACTTTCCCCCCCTGTTATTTAGAATTTCATTGAATGGGTATAAAATTATGGTGTGTTGGCCAGATATCATTCTGGTACCTTCACTGCATGGGTAGATGACAAGAAAGTGTAAGATGCAGCAGCAAACCATATTTCAGCTGTTGATGTTGCCTGTTACCTGAGTAAAGAAAAGCAGACACTTCTGCAAGCACAAACCAGTAGTTTCCAGACAGTGAGGATGCAGCTTGTCAGCTTGGTAGTCATTTGAATCTCAGCCATTACACAGGTGTATTTGAAACTGGTTGAATGCCAGTTTTGTGCATAAAGGAAGAGCCAGCAGGGTCTTTTTGCTGTTTTCTTAATCTCATCAGAAAAGGAAATGGTCTAACTTCCTGTGCAGTAAAATCCTGACTCACAGGTCCCTGTGGCTGGGACAATGATTTCAAACATCCACTTTATATGCTGAGTGAGTATCCTGCAATGTGCAATGTACACACTAACCTGACCCCCTTTTGTACTCCTAGAATGTTTTCTGGGAGACCACAGATACACTTCTAATGGACTTGCTGTCTGTTTTTTTCCTCTACCAGGCTTTTACCCTTTATGGAGTGGTTGTGAGCTGTTCTAATAGCTAATAACTAATAGCTCTGGAGATCTGACATCTGAGTTTCACTGGATGGCTGTGGCTGGCCAAGCAGTGCTGTATCACCTCCTTCCCTGCGTCCATGATGGTTGTAGAAAACAAGATGAGAACATAAAGAAAAAGTCACTAAGCTCTTGCTTAGACTGGCATAGATTAGGAAGTACAGGACTGGAAAGGATAGTCTGGCTCCTTATCTTCATTCAGTCAGATCTGTCAAGTTTCAGCCCCACCATGTAATTTCATCCTTTCTGGAAGCTTAGCAAGCTTATGAGTAGCCTAAAGTTTGGCCTTTCTCTTTCTCATTGGATCACTTTCTTTGATGGGCTTCTTTTAGCTTCTCTCTGTATCACTGATCATCTATTTCTGTCTATTTATGTAAGATCTGTAATACCTGCTTTTCTTCCTGCATTTATCCTCCTACCATATTTACAGGCAGGAGCTACATCTTCCCTCAGCCTTCTGTTTAACAGAGTAACTCAGCAGGCTTCAGCTCCCCTGCTGCCAGGCAGGCTCCAGAGTCCCTTCATCCCTCAAATCCCTGCTTTCCATCAGCTCCGACCTAAATTCGTCTTTTCTGCTGCAGAGATGACCAGAGCTGTATAACATCAATAACTTCACATGAAGTTATGTGGAGAGGAGGCCTTGTGTGATGGCACTGATATTTCCTTAATACTGCTGGAAATTCTTCCCTTATTGGGCCTAGCATTACGTTTGCCATTTTTGGTGGCTGTATTGTCTGAGAGGTGACAGTAATCCTATGTGTACTGGATCATTTATCTTGTTTTTCAGGTCTTTTTAACCAGTGAAGTCCTGTTCAGAAAAGAAATTGTTCTTGATCTTTGAACCTGTGACACTGAAAGTATTGCTGCATACTTTGAAATTCAGGATAATACTGCAATTCACATTTCCTATTGTAGACCCAAGGACAACTGGCTCTTTGTGTAACGTGTCCCAGCCTTTAGTGACAATGCATTCCTACTGCTTATTGTCATGATATTTTAACACATTCTTATTTTCTGTGTCAAGGTAGTTTATGGAAATATTAAGTAAAACAGCTGCCAGAAGCAGAACTTGAGGGACTGTGTCAGCAATCTCTCAGCTCTTGCTTTCCCATTCATGAATGCTTCCCTCCTGCCCTTTCCTTACTTGTTAGCTGAATTTTTGTCAGCATATAGTAAGTTCAAACCCAAAAAATAATTCCACAGGGACCAACATTAAATGCAAATTTAAATGAAATTAATCTGTGTCAGCCAAAAAAGAAATAAAGAATTAAAAAAAAAAAAATCACACTTCTGAAGTGTTTTGATTTGTAGATGCCAGATCTTTGACTGACATTTTTCAAAGGAAATTTTAAATTCTTGAGTTAAAATGGCATTTTAAAAAAGGGGAATTATTTATAAAAGAGTTAAGGAAAGCTCCAACAAAGTAAAGACTCATACTTTTGTTCAAACAGAACGCTGTTGATG
Organism: Cettia cetti; assembly: GCA_013401135.1. Classification (NCBI taxonomy): domain Eukaryota; kingdom Metazoa; phylum Chordata; class Aves; order Passeriformes; family Sylviidae; genus Cettia; species Cettia cetti. Next base: position 78,828 of record VZUI01068597.1, on the reverse strand, counting down.
GATGAAAAATGACACTTCTTATTTTTGCGTTGTATTAAGAACTAGGAAATTTTCTATTTTGAATGGTCCGACACTTTTCCTTGACTTTTTAGCTAAGCAGCATAGGTCAGGGGTGCACCGTTTTTCCAGTGTGATTCTTCATGCACATTCCAATCCTTATATCAACACTTCTTCATCTCAAATAATACTGTACCAGGAGACTCTTTAGTGAACACTGGACTTCTGTTTGGAAATAGTGGTCTGCTCCTTTTTTTTCCTCTGAAGTGTGGATGAACCCTTTCCCACTGCAAAGCAGTCCCACCATGCCTTTATTTGCTTTTTGCCACTTTTCCAAGGTGGTTGAATAGCCACCTGGGTACACCTGAAGTCTTTTCCCCACCAGCAGTCTTGCTTTGAGACAAGTTGGTGCATTTCTCTGAGATAAAACCAGCTCCAGGCCTCCTGTATGTTCAGAGTCTTGTAATTTCTTGGTCCAGATGTGTTCACTGATCATTCCCTTAGTCCGTGGAATTCCTGGGTGGCAGTAGGTGCTGCCGTGGCACAGGCTGAACCCTGCTCCCACCGGATTTTCCAGCAGCAAAGTCTGAGAAACCTTTCCTCCCTCCCCTTCCTCTTTAAGCCCCATCCTGGTTTTTGTGGGCCAGCTCTTGCGTGCTTTCATTTGTAGGGTGTTTTTCAGCTGCTCCCTTTTGGGGGCCTGGCACACAGCATCTGAGGCTTCAATGGGGGAGAAAAAAAGTGGTTGTTAGGTTTCCTGGCTGGCTGTGGTGCCTGAATAGGATGTTAGTTGGGCGCATTCAAAAGAGTAATTGCGTGCGTAGGCCTCGCTGCGAAGGGGCAGGCCTGGCTCGTTTGCTGGGCTATTTATAGCCTGCTTTTCACCATCGTTTGTCCCATTAAAACCAGAATGTGGGCAGGGAACAAACACATCAGCAGGGCATGAACATGGCCAAGAAGAATGAGTCTTTGATGAGGTCCAAATGCTAATGGGGCACATCCTGCGGCATTGGCGCAGGTCTGCTGTGGGGCGAAGGGTTTCTGGCGGGGGAACCAGGGCTCCTGCCTCTGTGCAGCTCGCCTCTCAGCCAGCCAAGGATGCTGCCAGAAGGGAGCACATTTCTGTAGCCCATTTCTCACTGTCATGTGCCATTTCTGCTTTGACACAAGAGGAAGAGTAGACCTAGTCCTAGACCCACAGGTCCACTTCTGTTATTCACTTGTGTGTTTTGTCCCCATGCTCTCCGCTGGGAGGATGTTGCTGACGTTCTCTTCCACAGCAACGTGCAGCCCTGTAAGTATCTCCCTTTCTCCCCTTGTTTTCCAGAGTGGGTCTTTGTGGGCCTGGTGATCCTGGGGGCGTTCCTGTTCTTCCTCCTGGTGGGGATCTGCTGGTGCCAGTGCTGCCCACACAGCTGCTGCTGTTACGTCCGCTGCCCCTGCTGTCCTGAGTCCTGCTGCTGTCCCCGGGCGCGTGAGTGACCCTGTCCAAGCCTGGTGCAAATCCTCTGCCCTACTACTTCTGCTCCCTGGCAGAACAGGAGGAGAATCTGCTAATATTGCTTCCTTTGCCCTGAGCACTTTGCTTGGCTAAAGAACTGGTTCTTAGGGAGTGAAGCATCTGACCTATTACTCAATGGTTGAATGCTCAAAGTTAATTACAAATGTAATTCCCCAAGCCCTCCCTGCCTTGGCAGCTGTGCCTGCTTTTCCAAAGTGTCGTGCTCCCATTCCAAAGTTGTTGTTGTGTCAGTGAATGTTGCGGGTCAGAGCTAAGAGCATCCTGGGAGGTTTCTTCCTGGCAATGCAAATCAGCTGTCCTCTACAACAGTGCAAAATCCTTGCAACCCAGCAAGGTTCCTGGTCAGGCTCAGTCAGATCTGTCAAGTTCCATGAGCCTCATCCTGCTGCTTGAGTCATCAGTTATTTTTAAAGCTGAACTGCCACAAAATCATGGCAGCGGTAATACTGGCTGTAACACCCTGAGAGCCTTTCTGGGCATCTCGCAGTGCCATTATTATTAGATGCACTATTATTATATGCAGAGCATATTTTAAACTCCCCTCAGTTCTCTTTGAGGCTTAGAGAAATTCAGGTTGGTCCTTGTTAATTTGTCTCCTGTGGGGTTGCCACCGATGTTGGTGCAGGTTTCGTCCACGTGTCCAGTGGGTCTGTGGGGGGGCTGGCGTGTGATGCTGACTTTTGTTCTTTTTCTTTTTCAGTGTATGTGGCAGGCAAAGCAGCAAAAGCTGGGTACCCTCCTGCAGTCTCTACCATGCCAGGTCCATACTACATCCCCAGTGTTCCTGTAGCTGGTGTCCCATCTCCTGCTGTGCTGATGGATAAGTCACACCCCCCTCCCTTAGCCCCGAGCGAGGCCAGCGGAGGAAGCCAAAATGGTAATTTGCAGTGCCAGGCACAACATCCAGACCTCTTACTGGGAGTAGGGCTGGGAAGGGGAGGAATGACTGTCACTGATCCAGTGCTGTGAAGAGAAGAAGCACAGGGAAACTGCATTTTAATCCTGTCTCTGATGACATTTGCATTAGGGCCACATGGTCTGACTTCTCAAGGGCCATCAAAACAGAGTCAGTTTGTGGGTGCCTAATTAGGTCAGCAGGGAATGAGAGGCCGAGTTTCCTGTACAGGACCCCTCTCATTACTGCTGCAGATGTTTGCTTGCAGAGGACAAAAGGATGAAGATGATTTCAGGAGAGCAGAGGCAGGAGCCATTTACCCCTTAGAGCTGATGCCTTGCAAGCTGCCTTTTTTTTTTTTGTAAGCTGTCCTTCCAACCCTCTATAGGGCACTGCTTGGCCTCTGGCAGCAGTTTTTGCTGCAGCATGTTTTACTGTCCCCATGGCATTTTGGGCAAAGGAACTTATTCCCTTGATATTTCTGCCCAAGATTTTTTGGGGCTGCACCCTGTCCTCTACTTTACAGAAATCAGTGGGTCACTTTTTATGTTCAGCCTTTGCATTGGTGAAATGTGAGTGATGAAAGGCTTCGTGACTAGAAAGGAGTTGTGGATCAGTGTCAGACCTAGAGTGTCAGTGTGATGCCCCTTGTCTTGGGGAGGGTCACTTTTGCTGCTGCAAAGGAAGCTGCCATCAAGGAGAAAAGAGGGCAGCTGTTTAGCCACATGCATTTCAGGATCAGAGTGGCTGTCTAAATTCAAATATTCTGTAGCAGAAATGACTCTCAGCAATGTAGTCTCATCACTGGCCCAGCTACATGTCTGATTTCAAAGCACCACACTAAGTATCAGATGTTAAATTAACTCATGACAGTGTGTTGATAAAACACATCTGAAAAGACAAGATTAAGTAGCATAATTAATTAAGTTTCTGGAACAACCCTACACGTGCTTCCACTGCCCCAGTCAGTATATTAACCTTTCTGGAATTACAAGAAGTATTTTCTTTCAACAATCACACTTTTTTTTGGCCACTGAAATCAAAAAAGAGCTCTGGAATGGAGCATTTTGAAATAGGAAATAAATCAATCACTGATCCAATGCAGAACATATCCAATTCAAAAACCTTTGTCAGAAAATGATGAATGACACCTCAGTGCTTCAATTTTTTTCTCCTGTGAAAAATGTCACTGCACATAGAGTGTGGTGTTGGTTGTGGGAACTCCAGGGATTTTTCAGGAGTCAGATCACACCTCCCAGTCTTGTTTCTGCTAGCAGAGCACAAGTTCAGAATAAAAAACAGTGGATATGTTTGGTAGCCAAATGGAATGGCTCTTAGGATCCCATGATCCTTACACAGAAGGATGCATTTAATACAGAATGCATCCAAATCAGGTGTCTGGTCTCAATCCCTCACCTCAGGGCTTGACAGGAAATAGTATATATGACAAATAAAAACATTCTCACGGAGCTTTAACCTTTGTGGCAAGACAACAGAAATTCTTAAGCTTTTTTAAAAACTAGTTTATCTTTTTTGCAATATCATGGAAAAACCCTTAGTCTGGATCATGAACCTGTTGTTCAAAGTGCTTGAACTGTGGAGCTATGGGAGAGTTATAGTCTGTACTCTGTTCTTTTACTCTTAAGGTGCTCCACAATGCTAGAATATCCACTAATGACAGGCTGTAGAAGAGAAAGCATTGTGTGGCTTTTCCAAGCTGCTTTTTTTCTTGTTGGCCAGGCAGCAAGCTAAACAAAACAGGTAATGGTTGAGTTTATAATAAAAGCCTTTCTCAGAAGGAGAATTAAAAACCTCTGTGTCCTCCCCACAGCTGGTGTAGGTCTGATCTGAAACTATGTATCTTTGGGACTTGGACCTTTCTGTCAAGTCCATTTAAAAAAATGGGATTGGAAATGCTGGGGGACAGAGGCTTCACAGGACAGGATTGCATTCTGTAATTCTGGCTAAAAACTACATCCTTTGCACTAGATAGATTCTGTGCTTGTAAATGACTCCTGTGAGGGGACCAAGTGAGCAAACTCAGGCCTGAAGATACTTAGAAATTTTGTCTGGGCTTACATAAAAGCCATGTGGCAAAGCTCAGATTAAACCTAGGAACTCTATCCTAAACTTAGGACTGAATGGAGAAAAAAAAAAAACCAAAAACCCCCAAAACATTTAGCTCTCTTATTTAGAAGACTGTTGACAACACATAAGTTAGGCTTTATGCTCTATTTTAAATGCAGTGGTTGCCTAGAGGCTGTTGCATCGATCCTTTAAACTCTGCACAGAGGGAAGCTTTTGGTCCTAGATCTTTAACATGAAAAGGGTATAAGGATGAGACATCAATTACTTCCTAAACATACTTGTCTGAAAAAAAAAAAAAAATAGTGCTGTCCTTGCTGGAGAGGGAGACAGCTTATGGTTTTGGCTGAGTTGGTTCCACCCACAGAAGAATAAGAATAGTGTCTAGTTAAATACAAATTAAACATTAGAAATCTATAAACTGTTCAAAAGAAGAAAATATGGGAAGAATGTTCCATTCCCTTTGACTTCAGTGAATGGTTCTGGACATGTGGTCAGCATCTCTGTATCTTTATTTATTTTTAATTAAAATGGGCTTAAAATGATTCAGACCTGATTAAAGGATTATGGCAATTTACAGATAAAGAATGTGAGGAAGAAGCAATAATATCTTTGGTTCTTAGCTGAAGGAATAATGAAGAGATTTAATAAGTTGAACATTTAGTATCATCATGAGAAGTATTTAATAAACAAACATAGAGACAAAACTGCTTCCTCTGTAGTGAAAAATACTTTTTATGAGCTGTTCACAGTCATCTTCACAAATTTAAATCCAAAATTAATTTCTAGATGCTTGCAGAATTAACCAAGAAATTCATTTGCCTTTTGACACACAGCTACAATAGCAAGTTTAGTATGAAGCTAACATGAAGCCTAGCTAATTCTCCATCAGTTCCAGGAGCTACAGACATTGCCCAAATAGATGTTTGGCACAGCCTCAGTGTGAGCAGTGGCTCTGGGGAGACAGAAGCTGCCTGTTCAAGTTCCCCAAAGGTTATGAGTAGATCAGAGTGGTTTGCTTGCCTGTGTGTAAATGAGGTGGCAGCTTAGCTGATGAGCTCCTAGTCCACACAGTAGAAGAAAGAATAGTGAGAGGCATGGTGCCAGACAGAAGTGAGGTACCAGCCACGATGGTGAGGTGGAGAACTGCCCTTGCTGCTCAGGCAGTGCAGCAGAATTGTCACTTTTGAGGCCAGTCAGTCCAGCCTCGCTGAGACCTGCTGTGCTTCCAGCTGGGGAGGCAGAGGCAGGATTTCCTCGTGTTCTGTAAACCGCTGTCTGCACTTCCAGCCACTGTGCACTCATTCACAGGGATAATAAAGCACACACTGCTGTCAGCTGAGCTGTCTGGAGGCACATTAAAGAAAGGACTCTGATAGGCCCCTACTATATTTTTACATCCTATACCATTCCCAAGTGCAGACACACAAGGTAATATCTCAGGATGTAATCACCTATCTTACATGTGCACAGCCCAAACCCACAGTAAAGCGCTTTGCTTCTGAAGCAGTCTGGGGGGTTATGGGAGGAATTGCTCGACCCATTTCTATGGCACAGCCATTCCTGAAGCAGAGCATGGTTATTTCCTAGTGCACAGACACATGCACAGCAGTTTAGGACAGGAGGTGCCTAAGAATACCTCTGCCAAGTCCTTGCTCAGCCCACACAACACATACTATGCAATGTACTACCAAACCTGTATGCTAATAGCTCGATGTGTTGCAGTGGTGAGGGATGAAACAGAAGGAATAGGTTGGCTCAGAACCACTGTCCAAGTGTTTAAATTGTTCCCCAGCAGGAACATTCATGCAACACTGCAGTGGGGAACATGTTGACACCATGCAAGGCAGACAGGTGCCATTTTGTAGTGCTAAGTGAATTGTCCTTATGATGGTTCTCTAATAAGGCTGAATTTGAGCATTGTCCTCTCTTTTACCTAGACCCGAATTTATGTCAGTCCTGAAATAGCTCCTGGCTGAGACCTTTCTTAAATAATCTGCTATAAAAACCTTATTTTCTTCAAAGAAAGAGTGGAAAGGTGGAGTTCTCTGCTTGCTGACCATAGGCCTGCCTTAAGGGAGTGAGTCTGTAGCTATTGCTAGTTGGTGAAGTGTGCATGGAACTAACTTGCCAGAGTTCAATCTGCTTTGGCTCCAAGTGTATAGGGCCTTCTTTTTTACACACAGGCACATGGACAAGTCAAAAAGCTGTCCAGACTTCCCAGAAGTCAAGCATTTCATGTATGTCTAAGATACATACCTTTTCTGTAAAGTAAAGCTTGTAAAGAATCCCAGAGCTGACAGTTTCACAGCTACCAGTGACCTTGGGCTGGCCTCATCCCTGGAGTCAGTATAAATCTCAAAGCAGTGTGATGGGCTTTGTGGGACTTTGTGTTTCCTTCTGCATTCTCTGGAGCTTCTGCCACACGCTCTTCAACCTGTGTGAGGAGAATTCATGGGGGTGGGAGGGTGGAGTGGTCTTGCACAGTGACAGCTCCCAAATGCTCAGTCTTCTCTTTTCCTGCAGACAGAGCTTAGAGGAAGCCTGATCTTCTGGGACTGCTTCTCCCATACCATGACAAATCCTTTCAGTAGTGCTGAGGAAGGAGAAATGAGTTCTGCTTTTCTCTCTGCCATCATCTGTGGGAGTTGGAATCACTCTGTGGCAATGAGGGGATTGCTTTTGTTTTAGCTGGGCAAAGCAGGCCAACTCCAGAGCGAGCCTGTCTCCCACTAGGGAGGGTGAGGTGCTGTGAGGATGGCCCACCACGCTCAGTGTCCACCACTGGATGCACTGGGTTGTACAAACTGGGCATTTCCAAACCTTTTTTGCTGTTCCTGCAAACTTTTAAAATTATGCAAGTTCTTACAACTTCCCATCCCACACTGTAGACGAATTTCTTGTGAAGCAGCGACTGACTCAGTGTGTTTTGACGCAGCCTACCTGCCTGCAGACGTGAGCTCCACTACAGAAGCAATGCTGTGGGAAAGGCTCCTTGTTCTTACGTGGGTTTCCCTCTAATGTTTCCTTTTTTCTCCCTAGCAGTGCGCAAAGGGTACAGGATCCAGACTGACAAGGACAGGGACTCCATGAAGGTGCTGTACTATGTCGAGAAGGAATTGGCTCAGTTTGACCCGGCTAGGAGGATGCGAGAACGATGTGAGAAACGAGCCTGGTTTGATTTTTTTCTTTTTCCCACCGACCTAGAGAAAGACTGGGAAATTCATAGTTAAAAGTTCACTTGGTTTGCCTCAGGGTCAGCCCCTAGGATATGATATCCAGGATAAGCTAATTGGGACAGATAAAGTCGAGATTTTTGGTATCTTCAGGTATGTTCCAATTTTAAAGGTCTGGTGCTTAATTAATCATTCTTAGAGCAAAGTGAGGGATACTGAAAAGCTCATGAAAATTGTCCACTCATATAATTAAACTTTGGGATCATCAGCATCTGAAAAGCCAAGTCCCTACTCATACCTTCTACAGCTTGTGGTGTGATAATAGCTGGGATATTGTTTTCACAATTTCTTAAGAGTATGGTGTCTGTAAATTCCCAGCATGGCAAAATAGAAAGGGATGATTCTATTGAAAGCGTGTTTTGTGGGCTGCGGTGATCACAGTGGGGCTTGAAGAAAGCAGGAAGTTTTTTTGGAGTGGCTGTTGTCCTGCAGAAGGAGCAGGGTGATGAACAGAGAAGTGGTGCAAACTCAGAGCTGAGCTTCTGTGTGGAACTCCTCACTGTCTTCCCACAGCCTCTTGTAAGCTTTATTTCCTTAAATTAAGGCTGAGGCTGCACTTGGTGTGTGTCAGAATACAAACCCAAGTGAGGATCTTTCCACATTAGGAGGCAGAGGTGCAGAATGGGACAAGGTGTGTGGGGAGGGCTTGCAGTGCTGCTCCTTGTCCTGTGGCTGCTGTGAGCAGAAGACAGTGGCAGGCTGGGGGCTCAGTTCCTGTGGGTAGCACACAGGGCTAACCCATGTCAGGCACTGCTAGAGGCTCACTTAAAACAGACATGTGGGATCCTGAAAAATCATTGAAAGGAAGGGCTTTAAGGAATGACACTACATCAAAGCTCTGTACAGATTAGGCATAACGAACAAATTATATGTACTTCTAAAACAGTCATTGCTGAGCACACTGTCTTCTCCACCCACAAGATTTACTATAAAAAGACCTCTGCAGATTGGTATGCCAGGCCTACAGATGTCAGTGTTCTTGATGGGGTAGAGACTGACAGTGATTCAGACAGACTTTTACTTTTTTCTTCATCTTTTTTTGAGGGGGTTGCTTTTGTTTTAGCTGGGCAAGTCAGGCCAAATCCAGAGCCAGCCTGTCTCACACCAGGAAAAGGGGAGGTGGCACAATTTCTGTGTGGACCCAAGCTTGGTGTCCACCTCGCAAGGGCAGGGAGCTCACATGTGTTACCGAGGGAAGCTCTTCCTGGAGGCTGGACTCAGCTACCTGGAACACAGGCATCTCATGCCGTTTGCCACACCCTCAGAATCCCCACCATCAGGTGATGCCATCTCATTTCTTTCCTGCATCCTCCCCTGCAGATAACAACACTGTCTCTGAGCTGAGCTCGCTGCACGAGGAGGACCTGAACTTCCGCCAGCCCTACCGGCAGGCGCGGAGGAAACCTCTGCCCGCCGCGGGGGACATGGACGGCGACGCCGAGTACTGGGCAGGAGTGGTGGGCGGGGGCAGCACCGCCAGGTCACAGGCCGTGTCTGATTACAGGGACGAGCGGGACAGCTACTGGCACAGGTGGGGGACGCCGCCAGCTCTAGCTGGCAAAGTGGTAAAGAAAGCAGAAGGGACAGATGGACTGGTAGCTCTCCCCTATTTCCTGCTGCCCTTGCTCTGCTTAGCAGGAGAGAGGGAGTAGAGAGAAATAGGAAATCTGGACATGTCGTTAGATGAGGTCAGGATGAGGCTGATTGCCACAGGCCTGCTGAAGCTTACCTAGCTGGGTGAAGCTAGGTGCAAGCCCTGGTCCCAGGGGGATGCAAAAATGAGATCAATAAAGGAACCAAGCCACCCTTCCCATGGTGGGAAAGTGCAAATCTCTCTCTTGAGCTTCGCTCCTAGTGCCTCCAGCACTTCCCAGTGCTGGTGTGCTTTATTATGTAGGAGTCACACCCTCTTGCTTTGGTGCAGCTAGACCAGTGTTCCAGGCCTAAAGGAGTCGCACTCTGGTGCCTAGAAGAAAGATAGCACAACCTTCTCTCAGCGGCAGGGATTTCCTTCCTTCAGTACTGGGCTATTGTGCCAGCTCACTGTCTTTAAACCCGCTTCAAAACTGCCCTGCTGTGAGCTTCTGTAGCTGGGTTCTTGGGTTTTTCCAGCAGGATATACACCTACAAGCTCTAGGATGAAGGAGAAGCAGGTGCAGCCCTGCATTTTGGAGGACAGGGCAGGTGCACCCCGGGGGTAACCTCAGGTAACATGAGACATGAAGAACCTGAGCTATCTGCACTAAGCTGCCTTTACAGTCAGCAGTGAGAACCTGGGGTTTCAAGGATGTGATAGGATGAAAGCGGCTGAGATGATTCATGCCCCCAGGAGGGCCCATTTCCCTCCATTGTCTGTGCGGGCAGCCGAGGGGATGAGTGCAGCTGGATCCCGCCCTCTAACTCTCCCTCCTCCCTCTTCCAGCCAGCAGAGATCCAAGTCGGAGATGCTGTCCCGTAAGAGTTTCTCGGTGGGCGTGCCGGCCGTGTCCATGGACGAGCTGGCGGCCTTTGCCGAGTCCTACAGCCAGCGGCCGCGGCGGGCGGACAGCCAGGACATGCGGCGCTTCGAGCGCTCCGAGTCGCACGGCGGGCGCGGCGGCGGCGGGGGCCTGCCCCGCCAGGACGGCTCCATGGAGGAATACTACACCAAGCGCTGCAGGGGCAACCGGGAGGCGCCGACGGACTCGGATCGCGGCTGGTCCTACAGCCCGCCCCGCAGACGGGCCCACGAGGAGAAGCACCTTCCCAGGCTGGTGAGCCGGACGCCCGGAGGGAGCCAGAAATACGATCACTCCTACCTCAGCAGCGTCCTGGAGAGGAAATCCCGGAGCTACGACGAGAGCGGCGACCATTGTGCCACCCCCTCGAAGCTGAGCTCGCAGCCCAGCCAGAGAGGAGGGAGCACTTACTACGCCTGGTCGCCACCCTCCACCTACAAAGCCGAGAAGTCGCAGCCGCCACCGCCGCAGTCGTCGTCCCCCGAGCAGGACGAGGAGGAGGAGGAGGACAGCCTGCCCCCCTACAGCGAGAGGGAGCTGAGCCGAGGCCCTTCCTACAGGGCCAGGGAACAGGCCTACCTCAATGCCTCTGACAAGAAGAGGAAAAAGGACCCCAAGAAAACAGTGAGGCCATGTCTGGTGGTCCTGGTCCAAATAGGCTGAGCGGAGAGCCACCAGGCAGGGGTTACTAACCAGAGTTGATGGGCAAGGGGGTTTTCTGGGGGGGTAACACCTGGAGTCTGGGTGTCACTCCCTGTGGGAAGGGGGGGAAGGAACTGTGGGGGTAAGGGAGCCAGAAGGGCTAATAGCCCCTACTCAGGAGTCCATGATGGAGGGGGAAGCCAGGTGTGCCTGGGACTGGGGAGGTAAGGGATATCTTTGGCATCTCTGGCACCACCCAAGGTGGTGGGAGTTTATCTTAGAGTTCAGGAGGATCATGGTAGGGAAGTTATCCAGGTCTTAGTGAAATTACAGGGCTTTGCTTTGGCCTTGATCCTTGTTAAGGAAGGGTTGAGAGGCTCTTGTTCTTCTGGACTGGGACAGGGCTGGTAGGAGGGGATGAGGTAGGAGACATCTTTCTGAAAGGGGTGAGATCACAGACTCCTGGGGTGCATGGGCCCAATTCATGCCAAAGGCATTCCTCTCCCAGGATACCGGCGAGTGCAAAACATCCTGCCACAGTCCAAGCTAGTGAGGACTGATGAGTTCCTGGTTGTTGGGGAAGGGGATCTTCCTGATCTAACCCAGCTGGGGAAGTCTGCACCATGAGGGAGACCTTATCATTAGAGTAGCTTGTCTGTGGGAGAGAGGACTGGACTGCGAGTGGACAAAGCCATTGCTGTTTAGTTGTGTCTTTGTCAAAGCTTTGTCTGTCCCTTTGTCTGTTCCAGTGAGAGCTTTCCTGTTGACATTTAATCTTCTCTCTTTCCTCTCAGAATGATTTCCCAACAAGGATGTCCCTTGTGGTTTGAAGTTGTTGTGGACCTGTCGTTTTGATGGGCTGGATATCATGAGGTGACTGCAGTGGAGAAGATGCAGAGCAACAAGCAAGACGTGCCTCTGTGAACCTTTGCAGCCATCAGCCATGGACTGTTTCAATTTTTTGTTTCATCCAGGGGAGCTGAGGCTTTTGTAAGAGACAGACTCCCCTGGACAGCACTCGATCTCAGAGGCTCTGGGAGTCTGCCAGGAAAATGAGGCTAGGGCTCTCTTTGGCACCCTGTTTTCCAGTGCCCTCCATTCTGCACTGGATGGCAGCCACATCCCTACTGCTCCTGCAGCCCTCCCTGCAGCCCTGAACTACAAGTGAGGCTGCCTTTGTGCCTCTTGCCCTGTCCCATGTGCAGAGGGAGATGTGTGTACCTCTTGCTCTCTCTGTCTCCTCAGTTCTCTGTTTGGATTAAAGTTGTCTCCATACTTAAAGCCTATCTCTATCACCCCTGTGCTGGGAGGAGGCCTTGTTCTTACAACTGCAGACTGCCTCCAGCTGATCAGGCCCTAAATCATGAAAGAAAATCCACATCCTTTCAGACACTGTAAGAAAATGACTGAGATGTTACCTTGATAAGGGCTGAATGGGGAAAGAGACAATTATGAGCTGGTTTGCTTAATATATTTAGTTCTGTTCGTTGTGTGATGAGAGTTGCAGGTGAGATTGATGTATTGTTTTGAAAGTGGGTCAAAGTAGTTTTTATTGTGATGAGAGCATGATTTGTTTCCCCCCTGCCCCTAAATGTGTTTTGTTTTGATGCTGTTGCATTTCCTTGCAGCTCAACTGTGACCTTATAGAGCTTCAAGCTGGAGTACCTACTCCAGGGTTTTAAAAGCAGTGCTCTGGCCTTCCTAGTGCTCTGCTTCCAGCACCACCAGACACCTCTGCCACTCTAGTGAGTGGCCTTTTTGTTTCAAGGAAGCAAAAAGGGGACAGTCTCAATGAGAGGGCAGCTGCAGACCTTCAACCTGTGCAACTGGTATCACTCCTTTCTGGGAACAGTTTCCCAGAAGAAACTACTACTGAAGAGAGCAGTAACAGCAGTGGGAAAAAGAATAAGCACTGTGGATGGATACAAGCTTTGAAAGTCACCGTTTTCACTTAAAACCATTCCATGCACTTTGGTTGGGATGTGGTTGGTTTTAGTGGCTGTTGTCTCAGGAATAGCTTTATTTAGAAGTGAGTGTTTCACGCCATTTGGAAGCCTGACATTCTGGTTTTCATAGGGTATTATGCAGTCATTTATTTAGCTGCTAAAATCATTATGTGAGGGAAGATGATGGGAACATTTTAAGCACCAGTATCTCGATCCCTTTTACACCTAGAAACAACTCAGTGCCCTGTTGTGTTACGACATTATCAGCCTCTGAAATGACATCTTTGTTGTTCCTCTGGGAATTTGGGAAGCTGTCTGGCCTCAGATGCTCATACTGGCAGTGCTGTTTGCAACACAAGGTATATTCACGTCACTGCAGTTCTCCATAAAAATGATAGATTCATCTCTGTATGACTTCTTTGCCAGATAGTTCACCCACCAGGAATGGTCAGGGGAGAAGAAAAATATTCTCCATAGATTTGATGACAGTTTTCATGTGAGAAGGTGAATTGATGAAAGGATGACGTTCTTCTCCTGCACCCATCTAGTGATTTTACTGTAGTTTTGGAAATCCCAGTCCTGGGTCTTCCTGGCCAGAGAAGGATTAGCCAGCAGGAACATACAATTGTGGAACTGGAGAATTGTTTGTACAGGAGGTTGCCTTTAAAAATGTCAAGTTTTAAAGTTTCAGCCCTCTGCCATGGGAAGGGATGTCTTCCACATATGAGGTTGCTCAAAGTCCCATGCAACTGGACCTTGAACACTTTCAGGGATGGGACATCTGGAGCTTCTCTGGGCCATCTGTTCCAGTGTCTCACAATCCTCACAGTAAAGAATTTCTTCCTTGTATCTAATCTAAAATTACCCTCTTTTACTTGAAAATCAATGCCATGGTGAAAAGTCCATCTCTAGCTTTCTTGTAGGTCCCTTTAGGCACTGGAAGGCTCTGAGATCTCCACAGAACCTTTTCTTCTCCAGGCTTAACAGCCCCAACTTTCTCAGCCTGTCTATAGAAGAGGTGTTCCAGCCCCTCTGACCATTTTTGTCTCCCTCCTCTGGACCTGCTCTAACAGGTCCATCTCTTTGGCTGCCCCCAGATTTGAACACAGTACTCTGTGTGGGGTCTCAAGAGAATGGAGGACAGGGAAATTCCACTCCTTGGCCTGCTGGTCACTCACCTGATGCAGCCCAGGACCTGGTTGACTTTCTGGGCTGTGAGAGCACATGGCTGGCTCATGTCCAATCCTCATCCACCACTATAAAACCATAGAATTGCAGAATGGTTTGGAAGAGACCTTAAAGATCATCTAGTTCCCCAAGTCCTTCTCAGGGCTCCCAGTCCATTCTTCCCCCAGTGTGTATTGATACCAGGGGTGGCCCTGACTCAGGTGTAGCACCCCACACTTGGCTGTGTTGAACTTCATGAGGTTCTTGTGGGCCCACTCCTCAAGCCTGTCCCTGGGTCACTCTGGATGGCATCCCTTGCCTCAGGTGGCTCCATGGCATCATTCAGCTTGGTGTCACCTGTCCCTGGGTCACTCTGGATGGCATCCCTTGCCTCAGGTGACTCCATGGCATCATTCAGCTTGGTGTCACCCACAGGCTGCTGAGAGGGCACTCAGTTCCACTGTCTGTGCCACGAATGAAGTGTCAGCCTTGGTGCAGGCCCTTGAGGGCCACCACTTGTTACTGATGTCCTTTTGGACACAGCCAGATGCTCTGGATGTGGCCATCCAAACAATTCCTTGTCCATCAAGTAGTCCATCCATCAAACCCATCTCTCTCCAGTGTAGAAACTAAGTGTTGGGTGGGACTGTGTCAAAGGCCAGAGTCAAGGTGCATGACATCAGATGGATTTTCTTTATCCACCAGTGCAGTCACTCTGTCATAGAAGGTCTCCAAGTAAGCAGGCATGATTTGTCCTTGGTGAAGCCATGCCAGCTGTCTTTAATCACTTCTCTCCCATCCTTGAGATGGCTTCCAGGAGGATCTTTCAGGGCACAGAAGTGAGGCTGATTGGTCAAGGCTTCCCAGGGCCCTGTTCTTTTATCTCTTTAAAATGAGTCTGATGTTTCCCTTTTACCAGTCATTGAGGACCTGACTGCCTGAATGCCATGACTTTTCAAACAGGGAGAGCAACTTAGCAACTGCATTTGCCATCAACTGTATTATGGCTGGAGAGGCTCTTATAAGTGTTTTCATCATTTTTTACCATTAATTGTGCATTCTAAGGAAAATCACAGCACAGTTAGCAAGAGGTGGGCAGGTGGCTGCCATCTGAGGTCTCTGAGGCCTTGAGAAGTCTACAGAACTACACGACATGCTGTTTTAAATCAAACATTTCATTCCTGACATATGAGGACTCTAGCAAGTTGATGTTTTGTTAGTCTGAAAGCTTTGGCAGCCCCTGTGACATGAATTTCAAGGGAGCTTAGCCTGCTATCGTTTCCATCAGACCCAGGAAACAGTTGACATAGAAATTTGAAAGTGCATCTGACTATGCCAGAAAGGGGCCAAACCAGTGCTTTTACAGTCTCTGAATACCTCTATCTTTTAAATCATACTGAAAGCCTGAGCATTACAATCTTCTCATTTCAGTTATGTTCTGTCCCTTATCTCATTCATTGTAGTTTATTTGATCAAGCCCTCAGGAATGAGTTGTGTGTATTAAAAACACAAGTCTTCATTTATTTGAGTCAGTTTTGTTTGTTCAGTGCTGGTACTTTAGGGCATCTGTACACTGTGTGTAAGAAGTTGCCATTTGTGTATCTAGCTTATAAATAAGTAGTTGCAAGCTAATTCTATTAAGGTAACACTTTTAATTGTAAAAACAACTGTTTGTGAGAATTTGGAAACATCTCTTGAATCCAAGTACCTGGAAAAGTATTGAAAATTTACCAGATGATAAAAGTTTCAGCTGCAGAAAAAGGAGATCTTAATTCCCTAAAGTCAGATCTGAGCAGCAGCAACCTTGCTCTAAAATTTTGCATTACGTATCTCTCTGTACAAATCCGCAGGAATTTTCAGTTACTGATCGTGTCTGTCCTCAGGCCATCTTTATTTTTCCCATTAGAAATGTGTCTGCACCAGCAGCAAATGGACCAAATCAAGAAGGGAGGGGTGACTAGAGTATCTGCACAGCTACACAACCCTAATGACCTGTGACTCCTGCAGCAGGGGAGCAGAGGGCCAGAGACTGACAGCTTGAGAGGAGCCTCATCTTTCAGGAGAGGAGTAATGATTTGTGTCTGTGCCATCTTTCAGAACACCTGCAGAATGCTGGTGCTGGGACATAATGAGCCTGGTTATTATGTGGTCTCAAATTATAAGTTTTCCAGTGATGAATTTTTATTGCTGGCATAAAATTAAAATCCTTTTCTTACTGGATACAGATGTGTGGGTCATGTCAAGGACATGGAGAGCTTTGAGGTCTTAAAATCACAGCATCACAACAGTGGCTTGCTAAGAAAACAGATGATGAGAGTATCCTGTAAAAATGTAGAAGAGCCCCTAAAGCAAAAGCAGGATCAAGCTTTAGCAGTAGATTTGGCTGTACTGTCAAAAAAAGTGATCTTGTCTACTGAAAAAAAAGGTTTTGTCATAATGGAATGGGAAAATAAATACCAATGGTAATGACTTCCCATCAATCCCATTATTCCATTAAAGTGCATTGTAATAGTTCCAATGGGTAGCTTCAGTGCAAACGTCCTCAGAACACTCCATTTCCGCTGAAATGGAAAATTAACAAAATTAGCACTTTGAATACTTTAAATTTTTGAGAAACCCTCAACATTTATAAGCTGAAACAGGCAGCCAGAGTTACTCAGATCTTTGGGCTGGCATATGGTACAGGGGACTGTAACATCCCCATCTTTGTTACTGGAGTTGGGTCAGGGGTGGCCATCAGCAGTGCACCCCAGAGCTGCATCTCTGAGAGATAAAGGACAGCTCCTGGGAGAGATCCCTGAGAAGGAGCAATCACAAAATACTTCTGGAGTCAAACCTTGCCACAAACAGTTCCAGGTACATAAAGGCAGCACCACGGTGTTTATCATGCCTGGGCTATTCTGAAAATTATTTTAATGATGTGGAGATTGTTGAGAAACTGCATGGAGCTGTATTTTTCTCCAGGTAGCTTTCACACAAGATGTGGGTGAGGATCCATTCTTGGTCACCATGTACAGGGTTTGGAACATGTGGAAATAAAAGCTAAAGGGGCTTTGGTACTGAAGCAAAGTAGAATCCAGGAGCAAATATGCCTTTGGCATTTGCCAGGTGCTGCAGATTTGCTCCTATAATTCCAGAAACTTCTGTGGCATATCACCTCCATCAGGCTCTAATGGTTGGCTGTACCTGCTTTCTACAACAGCTGTGATGTTGAAACCACCCTCATAGTCACCTGGGGCTCCTAAAGTCCCTTTCTCATTTCCTGGAAGATCAGAAAAGGTATCTGTTGCATAATGTGAAGGAACAGCTATCATTTTGATGTGATCTCAAAAATGCCAGCTGGATTTACCAGCATTAAAACCAGCAAGAATCTAAAGTTAGCTAATACTAAAGGAAGGGACCTGCCATGATTCCTACCTGAATTCTCTTGTGACCTTTATAATTCTTTCTGACATTCACCCCTGCCTGCACAGGGGCCTTTGCCATCACCTCCTCTCCCTTTTGCCTGTCACTTTTTGTCGTGCTTGTAACGCCTCTCTGACCCCTCTGCTTTCTTTTGGCTATTTCCAGTCAGCCTTCAGTGGGGTGCCTAGGGGTTCCAACCAGTTTGGATCCAGAATGAGTGGCATTTTGTAAAAAAGCACTTTTACTCCATATGAAAACAAAAATTACAGAATGCCCACAACAAAACCCCAAGCATTCCTGATATTCTCTCAAGCCCAAACAGGAGTGTTACTGGAAACATTTTAAAAATTAAAGCTGAACATAATTTCAGAACGGGTTAGTCTTGTTTTTAACCCCAGGGCAGCTGCAGTCAGATCTGTGGAGTGCAAACAGCAGGGGCAAATGCATTCAGGTTCCATTGTCCTCGGTGAGAGCAGTGGCAGAGAGCAGCAGCATTTAATGAGTCAGAAAGCAAGTGGAGTTCCAAGGTGCTATTACTTACATGTGGGTTAGAAGTGTGAACTACAAGTCGACAGGTTTGGCTTTAAAAGCAAAATTCAGTCCAGGGAAACTTGAGCCCTGGCCCAGGGGTGCAATCCTCTTGCTGTTTACAGATGGGCTGGGCTTTTTTCCTGCCTCTGTTGCTGCCTACCACAGCCGTTTCCCAGCCATTACACAGTGAGTGAGTGGCTTTCCTTGCTGCTGTTATTTTACTTAGATTGTCCTCCCCTGTAATGAACTTTTTCAATATGAGGGGGAGAAGGACGTAACAATACTCTATAACGAAAATGTAACACTTTTATGGCTTTTTGGGAGACATCCACATCCCCAATTACCAAGCATTATACATTTGCCATGCGTACAGTATCGAAGTCGTTGCCTTTGAGTTGTCACCATGGAGAATAAAAGCAGGAAAAGCTCCCACCAATCTGCCTTTTTATTATCCTGCAGGCAAATAATTTGCCCAATTTTTGCTAAGATATGAGCAGTTTACATGAGTAGTTTTCAACCCTTTTTTTTTTTTTTTTTGATTAATGGGCAATAAACAAAATATCTTCCAGTGGAGCAGCTGACCCTTCATAAATCTCCTACCATTCACAGAATAACATACAAAAACATTTTGCCCAGCATTTTCATACAAAAAAAAAATCCATGTAGGTACCCCATGGAGCCATACTCCTTCAGATAAAGGATAAACTTTCCCCTGCTCTTGCAGATTTTTTTTTTTTTTTTTAAAATTCAGAAAACGTATCTTTTTAGTACAGATATGTTGTTTTCTTTTGGCCTCTTTGTCCTTAGGTCTGCAGTACTCTGGACCGATGATTTTTGTGTCATAAACAAGCAACTTCATTTGGATCCTGTCTCAGTGTTGTAAATAATGGATTAAGACTCACACCATTTGTAGGTGTAACCTGAACAGCATTTACATGTTTGGATCATGTCTGATAGGTGTTATCAGCAGTCAGGTGCAGGAAATACAAGGCACAGCATCCCTTGGCTCTGAAAATTGTCACTCAGCCTCTATTTTACCACCTGCAAAAGTGCTCAGTGTTTCTTTGGGCTTCTTTATCACTCCTCCATTAATTATCCCCCTCTGCAGAAGCCTCCAAGCCAACATGGAGCAGGAAAGGTGCCCATCCATACCTCAAAGACTAATGAGGGTGAGGAAGACCTGACAACAGAAACACTGAGAGCTCACCCAGTTCAGAGCTCTGCAGGAAGTTACCTCTGGGTGGGAAAGAATTTGTGCCAAGGGAGAGGTGCCCTGCAGCTCCCACCGTAATTCCTGGTCA
Organism: Cettia cetti; assembly: GCA_013401135.1. Taxonomy (NCBI): domain Eukaryota; kingdom Metazoa; phylum Chordata; class Aves; order Passeriformes; family Sylviidae; genus Cettia; species Cettia cetti. Next base: position 59,603 of record VZUI01068597.1, on the reverse strand, counting down.
CAGCTTGCACTATTCCATGCCCAGTCACACTTATCCATGAGCACCTGGCTGTAGGTACAGGTTTGTGATTCAGGGCCATTTCTGAATTAGAGAAGGGAGTCTGAAGAAATTGCCTCAAATGGCACAGGACCACTTATTGCAGCAGGGGTAGTGTTTTCATTTAGTCCTTGCTGTGTGACAGAAATCCTTTCTGCTTACATGTCAAGTTGGTTTCCATCAGCCTCTCCAGAGCAGATGGGAGTGATTTTCATGTTCCAGTTGTCAGATCTTCTCTTTCAGCAACAAATCACTCAATACACTTTTCTCTGAATAGGTACTCCAGGCTAGTGAGAGGCAAAGCTCCAACTGGTTGCATTTTTACACTCAAGAGTCTGCTAAATTATTAATTAATTTAGTCTCTCAAAGTTCTCTGCTTCCTGGCAAAACCAGAATGTGTGTTTCTGCAGGCTTCAGGCCTGCTCACCTTGGAATTGCAAGTTTTGGCAAGGACTTTAAATGTCCACTAGGGTGGAGATCAGGTAAACCACTAGCACAAAGGTTAAAAGCTTTACCTTGTGTAAAGTGTGTGAAAAGTGTAAAGACACATTGCCTACTGCTATGTCCTTTTTAGGGACCAGTATGACTATTTGTCATTACTAAATTTATGTGCAATGACAGAAAAGACACCCATGGTCCTTGCAAATGGGCCTCTGACAGGAGGATTTAGGGGGAAATACGGGTTACAGCAAGTCAGCCAAGTGAGAATGCTCAGAGGTCCCTGGCACCTGGGTCTGTGCCCTGTTGGGAAGGACATAGCCCAGCAGGATTTACTGCTGCTGGCTCTGGGCTGCCCTTAGGGAACAGCCTTGCAGCTCACAGCATCCCTGACAAGGGGTTTGCAACCCCTTTCTCATCTTCACATCACTGATTCTGCAAGGAGGGTGAGGTCACTAAAATGAAGGCTATCCTAGCTATGTAAACTCCTCCTGGATTTCTCTTTCAGTTTTTGGCAACCTTAGACTTTGAAGAGTAGGCTTATGCAGTTAAAGTTTGAGCAATACCTGTCTAAAATGCAGGTTCTACAAACCTTCATGCATGAACTTGGTCACCAATTACTGAATGCATACAGAATGGGTGTGTGAACCTGGTACTTTTATAACTTGGAGCCCCAGCTTCTTAAGCTGAAGCTTTTCAGCACAGTCAAGTGCTCAGGATTTCTGAGAAAGTAAAACTACTCAAATTGGTAAAACCACAGTGCACACAACACCCCAGTGCAGTTGATTTACAGAGAGCAATGTGCAGCTTTGGCAGCCAGAACCAACTGATGCAACATGGAACTGCATCTTTGTGGAGCTGAGCTGCCAAGGCTTGGAGAGAACCTGGTCCCATGCACTAAAAGGCCTTCACCCCATGGACAGAGTGGCAGAACTTGTGTGGGTTGCAGCCTCTGAGCCTAAGGTATGTTTTAATTAGTACTGGGGGAGAGAAATTATGAAATGTGTTTGGGGTTTGTGTTGTTGGGGTTTTTTTTTCCTTTTTTTTTTGTTTTCTTTTTCTCTTCGAATAGAAATATATATTTATATATATAATTTTTTGTCTTTGCTCTTCAGAAGAGCGATCTGAGGCTGCCTTCTGTTCAGGCCAGTATGGTGCCTGAATGAAAAATTTCACTCCTCAGTTTCAGTAAAATGCAACCTAGGCTGGTTCTTGTGAATAGCTGTAAAAGGAAAGTTACTGTAGCAGAGCCCTGTAATCAAGAGGTCTCCAAGCACAGCCTGTCATCCTGATGAGAGACACTTTAATTAAGAAAAGATGCTGCATTGTAGATGAAATAATTTCTAAGTGTCCCAACTTCCCTCATCATATCAATGAGCCTGGAGTTACAGAGCTCCCAACAACAAGGGGCTTTAGAGGATTTCCAGAGAATTATAAGTCTTAAAGTTCAACACTCAAGCATGTGCAGCATGCAGAGAACACATTTCAAAATGTGTTTAAAGAGCAGAAGCCTGGTTTTGTACTACTTCAAAGATCTTTGGAAGGCAGTGTGGATAGCATCCCAAGTATTGCTGGGAAGATCTGAGATCCAAACACTTCTGTGAAAAGCTCAACCTTACTTGCAAGAAGATCAATTAAAATCCTGCCCTTGCAGCTAAGCTTAACTGATTTCCTGTCTGAGCATCTCAATTACACTTGATTTCATGATTAAACTTGTTCAGATTAATGGGAAAACAAACAAACAAACAAAAAATCATGGTCAAAATACTGGACAAACTGTTGAGGAGAGTGAGGGAGAACATTGGTGTTTGTGAAGCAGCTAGTAGGGAGAGTCTGGAAAAGGAAAACAGCTGCCTGCAGATTAACACTAAATTCAAGCAAAGTGAAGGGTAACATGCTGGTGTGCTTCAGCACATCAAGTGGCAACACAAAAATGCTGCATGAGCATCGATCATCTTACTCAGCTGATAAAGACTCTAATCTTGTCTACAGCCATGTGTAACACAGCCCCAGGGAGTGAACCTGGTTGCTTTTCCTGCCCATCTGCTCTGCATGAGGCATTAGTGTACTATATTCCATATATATAGTATATTCTGGAGTAAAATTGTTTGCCACAGCCCACATTCAGTCACTCTCACTGCCAGATGAGCAAGGCTGTCCATGGAGGCACTTGCAGCAAGAGCAAGAAGACCAGGGCATAAGGTGCACCAAAACCAACATGTGCTGCAGGCCACAAGAAGTTAGGTGGCAACCTGGCATTTTTAGAATGTGACAGCCAGCTCTCTGAGAAGCCATGTAGTCAGGCAAGTCCTCACAGCAGATTTCTAGAAAGAGGCTGATCCCAAAAGGGCCCGTTCTTCCTGTACCTCAATGAATGACTAAGAGAGAATATGGGAAGTGTGGGACAGAAAATGTCCTCAGATGTTCATAGTTCTCCCACTCTGCCTGGCTCCCAGCTAAGGGAACCTGAATTAACTATGCACTGAAGCTGAACTGGATGCTGTGGGCTCTGAACTACGGGGTTTGTAGTGACTGAACAGAGAGCACAAAGTGCCCTGGCTTGCCATGGCAGGAGTGCAGAATGAGGGCACGGGGGCTGATCAGCAGCAGTGTCTGTGTGAGGACTTTCTGGGAGCAGATAATGCCCATCAGCAGGTTCTCCACATGCCTAGTTTGAAAAATGAACAGAAGCAGTATTAGAGCAGAAGAAGTATTAGTTCACCTGAACTAATACTCCTTGGCTTTTGTGCCCCTGGGCACCTTTTACTCTGCAAATGTCACAGGCCTGGCCTTGCTTTGTCCATTCCACAAATGTACACAACTGGGTGCAACTCCAACTCTGAGGCAAGAGACATCTTTTCAGCCACTTTATAGGGGCAGAATTACCATTCAGAATAAATAAATTTTTTGGTAACAGCACGTGCAGCAAGGACACCACCAAAATGAATTGTAGTTTCCATCCTCTGGTGGCAATGGACTTTCTGATGGGGCTGGGAATGCAGAAAGAGCAAAGGCAATGTGTCAGGCTTTTTCAGGTCTAGCCCTTCTCAGAAACACGGAAAAAAAAAAAAGAGGAAGAAAAGCAACAAACCTCTTAAATAGTGTATTTTTTGGGAACTAACAGCAATACTGGCCACATTATTTCTTTCCTTTTTTTGGCCCATCTTTTCTCTGACTCCAAGCCTCTCAGTGGTACATACCCTGCTCCTTGTGAGCCTGAGGTCTAGATTGGACTAATCGAGTTTGGAATGAACTCTCTGAAGTCTGTAATTTAAAAAGCATGGATCATCTCACGGATCTTAAGAGCACAGCCATGTGAACACTTACTCAGCACAACTGTATTAATTCAGGCTCTTGGGGAGAAGGTGGGAGTAGAGACCAAACGACTTAACCCAGATTTGCTGCCAACGGAGCAAGAAGTTGTGCCCCTTGTGGCAGCAGTTGGCGACTAAGGGAGGCCAGGATGTATCCACATTACTCAGACAGTAATTCCAGACATATTCTGGTCACAGCTTGCCTGTTTCCTAGGGATGTTGTGTTCTTCATGCTGGGCATTCTCTGCCCTCAGTGATCTCCCCTGCTTGGGAGCTCACCCCTGTGTGCCAGCTCATTGTTCACACCAGGCCTGTGCACGGTGCTGAAAATAAAAATTCCGCAGCACAACAGATTTGATGGCTTCGTTTTCTTGCCTGAAGCACACTGTGATTTCTTCCCCTGTTTGTCTTCGTGGGTGGAACAGGCATTTCAGTATATACTGCCACACTCATTACAGGGAGTTCTTCCATGCTAGAGATATTAACATCTTTGTTATTACTGCCAGTTCCCTCCTCCTCCCCCGTACCAAGTGGTCGCCTGAGCTAGAATTTCTATTAAGGACAGACTTCCAGTAGTAGTATTCTTCTCCTCAAAGTGAAGAACATCTCTTAGAGGTCAGATCCTTCTGCTTTCTCAGAATCCTGCATCCCTCGTGTTCTTAGAAAGTAATGATTAAAACTGTCAAAACCACTCACAAAAACTCACTCACAGAAATTCTTGGAATCAGTCAAGAAATCATAATTACCTCTTTGTAATCATTAACTACACAAAACCATGGTGTTTGAATTCAAAAGTTTTATGCAAGAAAAAATGTTTAACATTTAATATAAAATCAGTTTGACACAGCTTATTTTTCAAATGCCATCTTTTTTCTGTTCATCATTTTTAGTTCATCAGACAATTAAAAGACCACAATTAAAAAAATCACCCTAAATCTTTTTAAAGTCTTATAAAAACTGTCATAAAGTGCCACCCACGAAAGCACCTAAACAAGACTCAGAGAGAAATACCTATTAGGATGTTAGTTTAGTTAACTGCTGCTGAGGACAAAGCTGTCAGCAGCATGATTTGTGAAATTGTCAATTTAACATGATACAACCCAGTAAACACACAGTTTCACAGACATGGCCCCAGAACAGCATCAGCTGGGCCCACTGTATGCACACAGAGGATCCAGTATAGCATTGAGGGGGTTTCAAATAAATAGATGCAAACACCAGCTAAAACCAAGACTTCTGGCACGTGGGAGGCGTGGATTCTATGGGAAGCAATCATCCCAGGTCGTGGCCTTACTGTGAGGGAAAACACAGGCAACAGGTACAAAATTCCTCTAGAAATAACAGAAAAGGACACTGATCCTTGGAGCGTCTCTAGCTTCTCCCTGTCCTTGAATGTATTAAACTAAGTACCTTTCTGCTTTTCACCCCCAAAAGAGAGGCTCACAACAACCACTGCACCACAGTGAACGTGCTCTAGTTCTTTTAATTCATTCAGCAGTGGCCTCCATCTCTGCTTGAGTGTTTGGGCAGTGCTCAGCCTCCTCTTCGTCCTCACAGCCACCTTGCCCAGCCTCTGAGCATCCACACCGACTGCCATGGCTGTCCCCAGCCTCTCCTCTCCTCCTCTGGAGCCCACTGGCAACACATCCTGCAGAAATGTGCTTTCAGAGTGACCTGGAAGGGGCTCCAGCTCACCACCTGGAAAAGTAAGTATGGCTGTGATTCCCACTGGGCATTGGCACAGCAAAGAGGCAAGCTGCTGCCTTAGGGAGCTTTGTTTGCACCGTGCAGGAGAAGCAGTAAAAGGAAGATTGGGAGCAAATGGAAGCCCAGCTGGAGAGGCTCTACAGCCTCATCAGACGTGCCGTGAGCAGCAGAGCCAAGGGCAATGCTACACGTGTCTCCTTATCCCCCCAAAAACCTTCACGCATTCCAAATATTCCCTCTTCCTACCCCCCCTTACCTGCAAGCTGACAAAGGCAAGCAGGCTGCCTGCCCTGAGGGGGAAAGAGCAAGTCTCTATGTGACCTGCATAAAATGGAGTGGCTCAGATAGCACTGAGGCAGCCCAAAGAGCATTTTGCTTGCTCTGTGTTCATAAACTTACATAACTTGTTGCTCACCCACGTGTGTCTCCTCCAAAGCTTTGTATTCTTGCTCTTCTCCTTGGTCCATCTGTGCAGTTACATCAGGTTCAGCAATCAGGAACCCTTCTTGCAGGAGCAAACAAAAGTAATCTTAGTTGAATATTCAGCAAGAGCTCGTCATATTGTCTTAATGCTGGATATTGGGAACAAACAGAGTGGTTACTTAAAGGAATGGAGTCAACTGAGCAACAAACATTTATGGACATCTTGTGTACTACTGAGGCATCTGGTGTCAGATATTTTTCTTTAAAGAGGCTCAAGTGATACATGTCAGGGCATGCACCAGACGTGCTGGGCTCATAATTTTGTGACAGTAATCATAGATACAGGTGTCAGAAAAGAGCAAAACCCAGCCACGCTTACACTTCTTCAACAATGACAAAAGTCTAATTATTCTCTTGGAAGTATTTTAAATAGAAGATTACTTTTTAGCCACCAGAACCTGATTTTTGTATTTGCTATCTCATCTCTTCTTTCTCCTCCAGGAATCCCAGGCTGAGGCACAAAAACCCAGCAAAATCTCAATCTGATATCTGGTCTACTCTAGCTGGATTCTGTTACTTCCCAGCCTGTCATCCCTGCTGAGCTCCAACAACCACCATGAATGCAACTGCTGGGCAGGCTGCCCTTACAAATGCCATCAACACCCAAGACAAGAATTTTTCTGTCAGTATTTACTGTTTTGAGGCCAAACCCAGCCAAACAGTAAGCAACAGCAGTTAGCATCAAGAGGGTTGGCATTAGCAGTTGCTGCAGAAAAAAATCCCAGAAGGACAGGGAAAATATAATGGCAAGAAAGATCCCATTTTATTTTGAAAGGTAAGAATCAAAGATAGCAGGAGAGGGATATTGGGGGATAAATCTAGGAGCAGGGAGGACATGTACCACAGCTAAAGCTGAGGTCACTCATGGGAATATTTTTAAAGCTTTTAAGACATTGCTTCCCCCCACCCTGCTTTTAATCTTTAGAGTTACTTGTTTTCATCACTTGAGCTGCAGAATCATGAAGGAAAACATAAACAGATGAGCAAAATGGAAGCTTTAGCAAAAATAATAATAACAAAAAAGCACCTTAATCTGAGTGCCTCCTTCAAGTATTTGCTGAATGCTGAAGTGGACCACCTGTGCAGTTGGATTGTTTCCAGCAGTTCCAAGCTGATATATAAAGGGAGGTTGCTTTCTGCAGCCCTGCAGCTCTCAGGATTTTGCCACTCCTGAGCATTTCTGCTGCAAAAGGCTGGCAGCTCAGCCAGCCCCAGCTATTGACGTGCTGCAAGGTGCACCAGATGGGCAGAGCTGCAGTCAGGACCGTGTCCAGACACGGATATTTCCCCCTGGGCAACTCACCACCAACAGAAGGGGTTTGCTCTGAAAGGAATGTTGGAGGAGCAAATCCATCAGCATTTCAGAGGTGGTACCAGCATCTGACAAATGCCAGACAACCACTGCCCTGGGGAGCACCTCAGCAGGCAGATGGGGTAGAAGGAAGAGCTCCCTTGACCCTGCAAAAGTTTCTAGTTCAGGTTGTCACTGCCATTCTCAGATTTGCTATGGCAGGAAACGGGTAACTTCTACACAACGGGGTAGTCAGGAGGAAGAAAGAACTTCCTCCTTTCCCAGGATCAGAGTCATGTCTTGGTGAAAGGAGAGCACAAACTGCATCAAGAGAGGATGTTCCTGCAGGGATTTCATCTGTTACTAGCAGAAGCATAGCCTTGGGTGTGAAAAACACGGCTCACTTTTGGCAAAATTTTAAAAGTTTAATAAAAGACAATAGGAAACAATAAAAAAGGGCAAAATTACAGACGTCTGGGTGCAGTTTTAGAATTATTTCCCTTATGTGGAATTTCCCCAGTGGAATAAAAAGTACACGTTTTTACATTGTGGTGCCTGCCCTTAATTTTTCCAGGTTAACACATTCCTGGAGAGAAGAAGGAATTTAACTCTTCGTGTTTTCATGAAATGTGGTGGAAAATGTGAGAGCTTGGGTGTTCCACACTGAGTTCTTCCCACTCTGCTGCTGGAGAAGTTCTCCCTACACAGGAGGTGACAAAGAAGAGGGTTTTGCTTAGGCATGGTAGCACTTGGGTTTCCCTGCCACCTTACCTGAGGACCGTGAGCAGGTTTGCAGACAGAGGAAGCCACCCTGTGGCCACAGGCATGAGGCAGCAGATGGGTTTCCCGAGGCTGTAAAAACCAAGTTGTTTTTCACCTTGGCCCCCAGTTGATGAATACACTGCATTTATGGGTGATGGTTTTGCTCCCAGGTTATCATAAAGAAAATTACCCAGCTTTTCTGGAGACAAAACACCCAAGTACGTAGTTTGTGCTTAGCAGTGGTACAAAACAGGTTGGCCCCGAGTTGAGGACCCACAGGATGACAAAGAAAGGAGTATTTTTTTCAGGAATCTGAAAATCTTTCCTGCTAATGAAGAGAACAATACTCTGAAAGCCTCCAGATTCCCTTTTCACTTCAAGCTATTGTTAGCAGGGCACAAACAATGTGAATTAGTCAGCAGCCTTAGTCACTGTGTACCTTGAAGTGCAAATCTCTCTCTCTCAGTAAGAGACAAATGAACAGGGTTCAGTGTTGTCCTGCTGAGGCTTTGTTTGTTAAGTTTAGAATATCAATTTGCATTAAAGACCTTTTCTGGTGAAGAAGGGATAACTGATACAGGCTCATTAGGCTCGATGTCTGTGTACAGATACAGACGGAGAAACAGTCGTCAACAAAATAAGACGGGAATACTGAAACAGAATGGAAGGGAAAACATGATCCTGTCAATTTACAAAACACTGCAGCTGACAGGCACATTGCTGTATCCTCTCCGAGCTTGTGCCAGCACATTCGCTTGGAAGTGTGGAGGGTTGGAGATCGCTGTGCTCACAGTCAAAGTATGAATGAAAGGGGAAAGTGGCTGGTTGCTGAATCTCCATCACTGGAGGTTTTTGAAGTGTGGCCAGAAAAAGCCCTGCCTAACCTGATCTGCTGCTGGTGATAGTCCTGCTTTCAGCAGGAGGTTGGATTCCAGAGGTTTCCCCCAATCAGCATTCTGTGTATTATTTCAGCAGTTTCTGAACTATTACAGATATTTTGAAATGTGAGAACTCTTTTTATACTGTGCTGTCTCCATCCTTCAGACAGTTCAATAATTAAAAGTTAGTAATTTGGGAGAAATCTTCAGAAAAAGATTTGGCTGTCTTGAAAATGCATAAAGCAATGAAGTGTACAAAATGTTAATGTGACTGTATTTCAAAGAAAAGGGAAAGAAACAAAGTAACTCCACATTGATGTAAATGACAAGCCGACATTTACTAGATCACTATTAAAATAAAACTGCTTGAATCTAGACAGAAGGTATTTAAAAAAATCTTGCATTTCAAAATATCTGTAATAGTTCAGAAACACCACCATGTCAAGCCTTGGCTCCAGTTTTTTTACTACATCAGAGCAATTTCAGTCTTTGATTGCTTTGAGCTTTAGCTGGCTAGTGATTTAACAGTCACCTTTCCTTTGTTTTTGGTTTTGTTTTGACAAGGCTAATATATCAGTTTTAAAATCTCTATGCTTTTATTGTTAAAAGTATTTTGTCTTTAAAAAGTCCACGATGCTAAAATAGTTGAAATTACCAAACCCCCATTTGGAGAAAAGCAATGAAAAAACCCTGGTGGGAATGACAGAGTAAGAAGTACTGAAATGTTTTTCCATTTTGCAGCAGCTCTAGCTAGTCTTAGCCTTTGCATTTCTCTTGGTATTGTAGTGCTGAAAGGAGCACCATACCTACCCAGCAGCTTTTATAGAAATTCATTTACACTGAGCAAGACTGCCATCTGAATAGCAGGAAGTAAGTTTAATAAAGACATTTGAAGAATTGTGGCTGCCCGCTGAAGACTGTTTCTTAAACTTAGGTATTGATCAACCATTTTCACCTGCACTGAAAAAACTTTTGGCATGGAGTGATACATCAATCACTTATATGCAGAGAGCACTCTGAAGAGCTGCTAAAAGAGAAATAAACAAGGAGAACAGTTTGCTGTCTTACTCTTCTTCAAGCCCATTTGACAGGAAACTCTATTCCAAGCATTTCAGCTCCATCAACACATGCAGTTTTCCTAGCCTGGAGAGGATTCTTGTTAACAATGCAGAGAGTTAAGTGAAGTGCTTTCCAAGCAGATAATAGCAGCCCTTGGTTTGGATGTGAAGCATTAAACCTTCCCCCTCTCCCAGTAGTTGATGATGTTGGGGTTCCAGACTCACAGGTTGGAAGAGACCACCTTGTCCAACTCCCTGTTGAAGCAGGGTCAGCCTGCTGAGGGCCATGTCCGGTAAAGTTCTGAGGATCTCCACGTCTCCATGGCATTTAAGGGGGGAAAAAAGGCTGAAAGTAAACTGACACAAGAGTGATTGAAAAATTGGGAAGCAAACAGTTGCTGTATCAATGCTGAAATGCAACTACCCTAACCTAGGCACATGCTTGGGGAAAAAAACCCAAGTGAACAAGCAAACCACCAAAAACTTGGCAGCATCACTGTGTCATGTTCCATTTTTTTGTATTTCAGGGCACCTTCACTGTGTTTCGAGGAGATGCACATCTTTACACCACAATAGGTGCCAGTACTGTGAGAGGATTCCATCTTAAGGTATTCATATTGGGTTTGATTAATAACTGAGGTGAATCTACTAGCAGCCTTAAAAATGGCTGCAGAAAGAACATCTTTCTGTCAGGACACTCAAGGACCCCTGTGTCAGACTGAAACTGAAATGGCCATCAAAATGATTACAAACACATGGTAAGAGCAACAAAAGGGTGCCAAAAACTTCTTGCTAGGTTTGATTCAAGCTTATCCAGACTGGATAAATCACAGATTTTCCAAATAAAAAAAAAGATGAAAATGTGTGCACATCCATTTTTTTGTTGTGTTTACAAATGATGGCATGGGCTCCCTTTATGAAGAAATTGACCTCTGTGTTTGGCCAGTTACATATGAAATGCAAAATCAAAGTTATGTTTGTGCACCGGGTTCACCACTTTGGAAAGTGACATGTACTTGAGGAGATTTAGCTTATTTGATGTATAATCTCCCCTGTAAAACACATGGGGAGATCCCTGGGGGGTTTCCTAGGTACACTCTTGTGTACCAGCAGTCTGTCAATGACATGTGTGAAGGTAGATTTAAGGAATCTGAAAGGGATCCTTCCCTCACCCAGAACAGAGAGTAGCTGTCATTGTGTGATTTTTAAGACAGTCTGGGTAAAATTCAAGGATAAAAACCCTTGCAGATATAAAGGAGTGTAACAGCTAAGGGAGGAGAATCAACCAGGGGCAGCAGAGGCATTCCCAGCTTTGACTAACTGGAAAAAAACCATATTAAAGAGAAGACTAGAACAAAGAACAAGTGAACACACCTGTATGGATTTATCAGAGCCAGCTCCCCAGACTCCTAGGACAGCTGGCCAACACCCTGGTGCATCTTGTCAATGGAGGCTGTGTATCCCCAGAAGAGCTTGTGAGTTACAGGAGTGACTCCCTTATCTCAGTTCCTGATTGCCCAATTTCCCATTACCTGGATTTATGGCTTTGGCCACACACTTATAGAACCAGCTAAGGGCTGAAAGCTGGAAAAACCCCAGAAAAGCAGCCAGGGAAGCTGCATTGAGAAGTCTTTCATCGGGTGCTCGGTTTTGTTACATATTTAGAAGACAGACAAGGTTGAAATAGTTTGCTGGTTAAAAAGGCCCCAAGTTGTGCCAGGGGAGGCTCACATTGGATGTTAGAAAAGAATTCTTCACTGAAGGCATGGTTAGGCATTGAAAGGACTGTCATACTGAAGATCCTCCTGAAGGTGAAGCCCTGCCCAGAAGAAAGGCAAGTTGTTGAGTGATGCATCCTTGGTGAGACCCTTCTAAGTCCAGCTTGCCTGTGCCCTGGCTGCTTTGCCCCAAGGTTGTGCCCCCAGCTTTGTGTTCACGTGGTTGCAGCAGCAGGGCTCTCTTATGTTGTAACTTACATTGTCATTTACATCACAGTTTTCCACATTTGTTTTTAATAGTGTTTTCCTTGTGAATATCGGAACATGATATTCTAGTAAACTTCTTTCTTGAGCTTTCTGTATCTGCAAACAATAGTACCTACTGATTTCTTAGTTTTAATTAAGCTCAAAATCTAAGAGGTCTAGAGGAAGAACTGAATATATGAAGTGTAAAGTGCCCTTAAAATGTGTCAGTTTTGCAGTAAAACACTGTGGTTGTCCCTCATGTTTTTCACTGAGGTGTTTCAGACTGCTTGAAGTATAATGCAGTCTCCCTTGCTTAACTGACACTTGCCTGTGGGAGGAAAAAAGACTTGTTGAAGGAACGTGGATGAAACACCCTCAAGTAAAAGGCAAACAAACATCATAGATCATGGCCTGCAATTGTCCCTTGAGGGACAATTGTCCCACTGAGGAAGCTTGCTGTTGCCTGCCAGTGTATTTGTAACACCCAGACAGATCTTAATATTGTGCTGAGTGATTTGTGAGTCAATTCTTTTGTTCTTTTCTGTTTGTGCTAAATGAATTAGGAGATCAGTTTTACTGGGCTTGCAGAATCTGTGTCAGAGCATTGATTAGGTATTTGGAAGAAAACATTCAAAAAGATCATGCTGAGCTGCAGAAGTTAGGCAAAAGGAAGTGGCCAGTATGCATGCATTTTTCCAGCAGTTTATGGGGAAGTAGCAAAGCAGTTCTGGTGTATGGAAGGACATCAGGCAGCTAACAGCATTGAGAAGCCAATCAGAATGGGTGAAGGGAGGAAATGTTGTGTACAATTATGGGAGAATTGGAAGGAGAAGCACGAATGAGGTTCTTGTTATCTGTATTTGAAAGCTTGTTTTTCACCAGAGAGAACTTGAAACTTGTTTCTCACCCCTTTAACTGTGCTTTGCTAATTTCTAAATTTACATAAACGTCCTGGGGTGTGCTAAGAAAGCTATATTTTGCTCTCACATATCTGGAGCATAAGATGCACTTGTACTGAAGGGGTCAGTCTTTCCCTACTTTTTACCTCAGGCAGTGTGTTGTTGAATTACTTCATTTTAGGTTAAGGCTGATCCAGGGACTGAGCTATATTAGCATGGTTATTTGTTTAAATATTTATTTTCCCGGCCTCATCAGGGTAATGGCATTATGCAAAGTGAAAGAGAGAGTGGCCTTGGGTCCCGCTGCAGCTCCATTTCATTGTTAAAAGTATTTTGTCTTTGGGCTGACAAGCTCCAAGTGCATCTGCATACCTGAAATTACATGCACCAGCCTCATCTGCCCAAAGGTAATGGCACATGCAAATTATCTGGGCTCCAGTGGTCTGTGGGTGCTGAGAAGGAATGATTAACACTGATTATGAGACTCCTGGAGGCTCCTGCTCTGTGTAGGGTTTGCACAGCAGGCCTGCCAAGGGAGGCTGGAGTTATTCAGCTGGTTTTCTCCTGAGCCTTCTCTAATTACCATGACTGCCTGAGGATGCAACCAGCAAGACAAAGCTTAAAATAAAAAGCTTAGACAGAGCTACCTGTAAACATCTGCACAGGTACAGGCACACCTGCACAGGCACACAGTTCTTCAGAGAATAATGAAGGGCACAGTGGTTTTAGCAGGACTGGTGGTGCAAGGCAGCATCTTCCCTCCTTGAACCTGTATAAAGCTGTAGCTAAAACCCCAACTAGCACTGCTTAGCAAGTCTTGCTGCTGGTTTGGGCTGTGCAAAGGCTCAGCCACTTACTGGCTGCCTAATAAATGTGCTGCCTTGTCCACGTGAGCAGGAGCATCCCCAGTTTAGTGTGGCAGGGAGGCAGAGGAGCTGTGCCATTGCCAGCAAAGCTGAATGGATTGGTGCCTCTGGGGACCTGCACTGCTTGTGGAGGTCATTTAATGAGCCTTTGCAGACTGTGGTGCAAGGATTGATACTGGGGAAGGTGCCTCTGAGGCTGCACTCTGTCCATCCTTGTTACAGCAAAATATGTTAATTATTGGTGTAGCTGCTCTCCTTCAGAGATCTTGGGAAGCTGAATGACATTTGCTGCTGATGGCACTGACAGACATCCAGCTTTTAGCTGGTTTCATTAAGCTGCCCTGTTCATTTAGATCTCTGAGTTGCTGCAGGACTGTACACGGCTTAGACTTCTTGTGTTTGCTGGCTCTTTGTGCTTGTTTCTTGCTATTTTAATATTTAATTGGGTTGCTTTTGTGTTGAAAGGAGCTGGTTTGTGGTTTTCCCCTCCCTTTTCTTATGAATATGTAATCATAGGTGGTTTGTTTTCCAAGTGCTGTGGTTTTCACAACAGTCTCCATGTTTGCAGAAATCAGGCAGTAAAGAGACCCACAAAGCTGTGGTGAAACACATCCCATGAAGGCAGCAATAAAAGTTATGGAGGCTCTGGTAAAGTTTGCTTGTAGGAAGTGCTTGACTTGTTGATTGGATGGCAACACATATTTTTAGTCAGGCTGAAATTTTTCAGATGGTTGCCTTTGAGATTTGTCTCTCTTTCTGGGTGTCTGTAAACAACAGCAAGCAGTTTTTTTTGGAGAGTCACTATGAGGCAGCTGACATTTGTTTCATTTTAAGGCTTTTGGAAGCAGGTTCTTCTCTGACCCTGGACTTGCTGAATTGGGGTTCAAGGCATTGCTTGACAAGCAGGGAGACAGCCTGTTCTCCTCCTCAGGAGTTCTGTCTGTTTTGGTGCTCATCCTGGGTGTGAACCCTGCCCTGTGTGCAGTTTTCCTTGTTCCTTGTTGAAGGTTGTGATTTGTGCAAAACCAGGAGGCAGCAAAGACAGATTCAATCGATGATTTGCTGCTCAAGTTGTGGCCTTGGTGTAGTGCATGAACTGCAAAGGGAAACTTCCTCCTGCAGGCTGCCTGTCAGGCTGGGAAATCAGATTCTGTGAACTCCAGAAATAAATTTACTTTCTGAGGTGACTGCTCAGCTGGCAGAGAGGAGTTGGAACCATTGGCTTCTCGTAGAGGCTTGCAGGAGTTTGGCTTCTTCACATATGCTCCCTTGGCATATCGAGGAGTGCTTTGCACTCTCTCCTGTGGCTTCCTATGGCTTGTCACATGCACAGGCAAAACTGGAAGCTGAGGAGGATGCATGGCACTGCTTTGGGTTTCTCTATGAGCTTACACTTTTTTACATAAGTTTTGTTTCCTTGGGGGAAGCTCCGATGCTGCAGGTAACTGTAATGTCGTGTTTTTTTCTGGGACATCTTCACACTTTTGATGACAAAGACGTGTACCAGACACAAAAAGACTCTTGGTCAGTGTCAGCTTTGCTGAGGGCCAGAGGAGCACTTGCCAGTCCAGACATGCAAGTCCATCTCTAGAAATTAATCTTCCTTGGCTGACCTGCAGCTACGCCTTTGGATTTCTTTCGGCTGTGAAAAATCTTCTGAGGATGCAAATCTCCTGTGCCACATTTTGTGGCATGGAAAAAAGGGAAACTCACCCACAAGTTCATCGCAGACATTGCTGGCAGTTGATGAAACCACAGGTGTTGTTTTTTTTTTTTTTTAAGTGAAAGAGCTATTCTATCTAAAAATTCTCTGTTCAGATTCAGTAAGGAAATAATTAGCATGCAAGAATACTTGGATCTAAGTTAATAGGATTTGAAGGTTTCCTGATGAACAAGCCCATGAAGAAATGTATACATAATTGCAAAGAAAAGGTCGCTTTTGAAATGTTACCTATGTAAAAATGATTTTATAATTATTCATATTTTATAATAATCATTAAAAATATTAAATATTATTCATTACAGGCTGCATTGTATGCACTTGTTATTTTTGAAGGTAAGAAAACTTATTTAATTTCTAGTAAGCACGTTTTTATGCTAATCTGGTTTGGAATATCTGGTGTGGATGTGTTCTTAGAGGTCTAGGCTGTGGGTTTATTTGCTGCAGGACCAGAACAACGTTTGAGTGCTGGCTGGGTTGAAACAGAATTATATTCCTAAAGTGTTTAAGCATGCTGCACTTGCTGTTGTTAAGCAGCTTCTGCTTGAAATTAATTCCAGTGGGAAATAAAAGACCTCGGCTAATGGAATTACGTCAGTATATTTGGAATATGAAAAAGGCAAGCAATTAAAAATAGAATATTAATTAATTAAGCTTACAGCTTCCTCTTAAAGATTTAATGTTTGAAGGAGCACTGTAATAAACTCTAGCAAGATAATACTAATAAAACAAATATAATTTGACAGAGTTGGCTTATGAGATGTTATTAATTGAGTATGAGTTGAGAGTTGTGTCAGTGTTTACAGAAAATGGAAATATCTGGTTCATTAGCTGTCAGTAATACTTTTTAACATCAGTTTATGCCATTTGTGGCTTTATTTCATAAAAAACCTTGACAGAAGTTTAAAGAAATTTCTCATTTCAGCTTTATGAAACTGCTAAGGAGTAAGACTGGTACAAAGCCTTCTGTGCATACTGCATGGCACTTGGACAAGCCAGGCTTTAGAGGCTATTTAGAGACCATACACTTCAGGAGCTGCATTTGGAAGCAAATCCCAGTTCTCACTTTTAAGTCCCAGCTCCCAGGTGATGTTCTCAACCCCCTAAGATTGCCAGAGTTTCAGACTGATATCTAAAATTGTGTTCAGCTGTTTGTTAGTGACTTTTTTCCACTCACAATGGTGTGTCCATGATAGATGGAAGAGCATGTGGCTGTTATTTTTTGACCTTGGCTACCCCTAACTGGAGCAGCATTTTTGGATCAGCTGTCACCAGGAGCTAGGTCCTCACAGTGCTGGATGCACAGGAACACTGAGGACACACAGGAACACTTGCCCAGCACATTCCTGTCTTCCCTACTGGGACACCAGGGCTCCTCGTGGTTGGAAAAGGATGGAGGATGGCACATGGCCACGGTGGGCAACAGCTCTCACAGCTTTGTCACTTCCAAAGGGTGTTTTGGGGGGCAGGGGAGGATCAAACATTTGTGTTACGATGTATAGATTATTTGTTAAAGTTGGCAGCTGCTGCCTCTGTTTTTCAAAAAAATCATTAAGGTTGGGAGACCTTTGAGATCATCCACTCTACCTCTCAACCCAGCACCAACCATAATCACTCCTAAACAATATTCTCAAGACATCCCATCCAGATGCCTTTAACACTTCCAGAGATGGTGACTCCACCACCTCCCTGGGCAGCTTTTTGTCCACTCTTACTGTGTAATTTTTTAAAAAAAATATTTAATGTGAACCTCACCTGGCAAAAGTTCACGTCAGTTCACTTTGAGATCATGTGATGATTTAAATGAGACTCTTGCATGTTATATTCTTAATTTAAGGTTTGTTACCCTTGCAATTAGCATTTATGCTTCTGCTTCAAGACTGAAAACAAGATGTTACAGTTAGACTTTTAAACACAGCCATTTAAGCTACTAAATGTGCTGAGCTCTTATTGAGCTTCCTTGTTTAATTACTGGATGCTAATTTTAAATTCTTTCACATCTTGTTGTATTTTTTTTTTGTCTCTATACAATGCTTAACTTTGCCAGCTAGAAATATTTTTAAATATGTGTTAACACAGATATTGAGGTCAACCCAGGCCAGTGAGGTTTACTGAAAGCTGCCTTAGCCTTCATGAAGTCTGACCCACAGTAGAATAACGTGGAGATTTTGGGACCTACAAAATACTGATTAGGACTCTCCTCCCTATTCTGAGCATCCTGGCCTGTGAGATGTTACTGTTTTTTGCCTGGCACAGAATTCTGAGTGTTATGACTTGTTCTGCCTTCCTGCTTCCCTGTCTCAACACCCTCCTCTGTGATTTCAGGGCTGTTGGAGAGCCACAGAAATAAGTACTTGCCTCTTTTCCCAATGACCTCTTGTCTTCCCAGTTGCCTTCCCCTCTAGTTCCAGCATTTTGCACCCAGAGTAGAGGATGAGAGTGAATTTCCTCCCTGCACTACTCCCTTGATGCTATCAGTGCCCAGCCAAGCATTCTGGCTGCCCTGGCCTCCTGGTAGCCCTGGATGTCAAAGGAAATTTTGAGGAGCGTAAACAAATTTTCGTTTTGTGGTTCAGTGGCTTGAATTTGCCATCTCTGACTCAAGCCAGAGCAATACAAGAACATGAAGTAGAAAATGGGTTCTGATGATGCTGCTGTGTGGGGTGACTTGGTTTTTGTGCCCTTTAGTCAGTGCTCTTACTCTGTTTCCTGGAGGTGGGAACCAGGGAAACTTTTTTACTTCTTCTTTGGATGAGAAAACAGAACAGACCAACAGGAGGCTGTTTGAAAAGTGTCCTATCCTATTTTGAAATAACTAAAGGACTCAAATGTCTTAAGGCAGGCGTTTTCAATGTGTGCAGAATCTTTGCTAGTCAGAACAAAATACTCTTTGCCCAGAAGCAGTTAGATTTTTAGAAGCAAGCAATTTTCATTTGTATGGGAGTTATTTTCATTCAGACTACAGTAATTGTATAACTCAGACGTGCCAAATTCTACTTATAACAAAAGGACAGGGTTTGTTTCCACTTCTGACATAGCAGCTGTTGCAAATGTCAGGATCCAGTTTTGTAGGGAAGCTGTTAAAAATGACTGTTTCAGTTTTTTACAATGTCAAAGACAATATTTTAGATGTGTCCCTAGGCATTAATATATCTGATGGACTCTGATTCAAAACACACTCCTGCTATGACTTGTGACCTCCCAGTAGGATTCTCTCTTTCTAAATCAAATCCAAGAAAAATGCTTCCTCAGCTTGACAAGGAGATGGACCTTCTTATGGTGGGGGACTCTTCAGGGACCTCTTTTGTTACCTGCTGCCTTCTCAACAGCAATCCCTGGCTGTGTGCAGGCTCCCAGTTGATAATTTGTAAACCTGTGTGGCAGTACTTCCAAGGTAGTAGGAGTTTTCAGAAAGCAAATATATAGGGTTTCCTCAATATCCCTCCTGCACATCTTGTTGTAGTGAGGAAAATCTGTGCAAGCATGTGGGATGGAAGCAATGCTGTTAAAATGAAAAAAGCTATTTTATTACAATGTAAGGTATTAAAGCACCCACAGTGAACCTCTCTGTGTTGGTTTCAGGCTACTGTTTCAAATAAATATAGTAAAGGAAGAACATTTCCAATTAACAAGAGATAAAAGGAATAATCCTGCTTGTGGTCAGTCTCCGTGGAACGTATCCCAATATTGAGCAGATGTTTTTCTTCCCTCAGGAGCACAAACATTTAAAGGAGTTACAGAACCTATTGGAGAATCCACAGATTCTTGAATCTAACTGAGTCAAAGCTGAAACACTTCTTTCAGATGGTCTGGAAAAAAAGAAAACCCAGAAACGGCTTGGACAAATGCTTCTTGCTTTTGGTACCACGAGGGATACTTGAAGAGTTCTGAGACTGATTCTAGACCATCTCAGACTAGGCAGGATGCAGGAATATGGCACTGGGAGATGTTCTACAGAGGTAAATGACAGAGCCTCTCCCTTCAACACCACGATGTGATCTGCAGGAAGCAAAGGGAGCAGGCCCTGCTGGCACCCTGAGGTGCCTGTGAGAGGTGTGGTCAGAAGTGATTCCTGCATTGGAGAGCTGAGCACTGCAACATTAGAGCATCACGTGTGAGCTGGGCTGTCCAGGGAACAGATGTGTCCTCTTGGGCTCCTTTCCTGCTGTGTTTTATAGTTCTAGGAAGTGATGGAGGTAGTGGGTAAAGTGAAGTGAAATTCAGATGTTCTGCCTGAGAGACAAAGTGGCAAAGACTTGAGGTTTCAATTTACACTTTTTCTGAATTTTCAGTAAACAGACAAATCTAGTAACTGTAGAAACTTGGCTTCAGCTGTGAACAGACATTTTTGTTTGCTTTCTGCTTTAAACAACATATTTCCTCCTGGAGGATGCTACTCAGCTCAGATTTCCGTAATTACTTATGGAGCATACTGCAGTTAGTCCCCACCATCCTGTAAGTCCCCATACTGGTGATTTTCCTGCCAGCACCAGACTGATCAATGAGGACCTGAGGAAAACTTGTTGGACTCTTATGGGAGTTCCTTGCAGAGAGACTTGTAATGGTGTTTGGGTGAAAATGCTTTATAACTGCAGGTACTGGTCACAAATTGTCCTTGCTGGTGTTTGATGGCTGCTCTTCTGCAGAATTCAATCACTGCAGCCCTCCAGGATTTGAAGGATTTGAAGGGTGACTGTGTTATTTTGAGATTTCTTAACTTTCGATTTTCAAAACTGACCACAATATCCTTGCTGAATTTTGAGGTGGTAAGAACCATGAGGTGGAATGTTGGCAGGTTGCTCTAAAGAGGAGGATTAAGAAACAGCAGCTTGTGTTGGGCAGTCGAAGGGGAAGGTCTGGAGCTGTGCCTGCATTAACCACGGGGTGGCAAAGGCAACTTAGAACTGTGTGTCTGAAAATGCTGTAAAGGTCCTGAGAGCGAGGGGAGAGGGCAAACGTGTGTCTGTGTGCTGTCAGGTTACCATGCTTAGTCTTTCTTTTCTAGTTGTATATAAACTCCTTAAAAAAATCCCCTCTGATGAAGGAGGGGTCTCATGAATCATGAAATAAACACTAAGTGGTTCTGTTCTTGTGTCCCTTTCTTCCTCAGTCAACAAACATCTCAAATCAATTTTGCAGCAGAATTTTTAACCCTGTTTGGTTGTGGCATCTCATGGGGAGTGTCAGATCTGCGGGACAGGTGAGTTCATCTACTTCTGTCACAGGGAGTGTGCTGGGACCCAACCAGAAAGAGGTGAGGTTGTGGCAAGTTGAATATCTGTAATTCTACATCATTCATTCAATTTGGAAATGAGACAAGGCTTAGTGAGAGGTACTTCATTATCAGAAATCTGGAGTAGTTGTAGCAAAACTGGTGGGTACCCATGGGTTGGCAAGAAAAAGGACTCTGGATTTGTGTTGAGATACCTGTCTGGCTGAGACTGCATTTGGGAGGAGAGGCCAAAAGGGGCCATCAGTTGGCAGTTTAAACTGTGACTGCATAACATATTTAGTACTGATATTGAAGACCATTTCCCAGCTCAGACTGATTTTTGGTATGTTTGGAGTAATTGGTGACGTGATGGATCTAATGACCATTATACAAGGTGAAGAATGAGAACAAAACCAAGGCATCTCATTAGTCACTGCTATTCATACAAGCTCAGGCAGCTGCTGCAGATGTGTCTCTGTTTCCTTTGCTTCCCATTTGCTCTATCACTCCTTCTGTTCCTCTTTCTGCACCTTCTGCTTTCCCTTCAGCAGCTGTGCAAGCCCCCCATTCCTTCTGCAGCAGTGGGGGCAGAAGCAATGGTGCCATTTGGTCTGGCAGCTTTGGTGGTTTGGCAGCAGCAAATGCCCAGGCTCCAGGAAGGAGTCTGGAGTGAAAGGCTCAGTAAGTGATTGGGAGAATTTTTACTGCATGTGACCCTTTTTGTTCAGATGTTTGATGGTTACTGGAACCTCTATTTACCCCATAAAGAGAAAGTGTTGATTATGCAGGAAAATAGAGAACAGTCTGCTGGATGGTAGGACTGTGTGGGCAGAGCCAGACAGTTCCTATTACCACAGCAAGGCAGGATCAGATGCCTTAAGATTATGCTGAAGAGGATTTAAGAAATGGTTAAAGGGACAAAGGGAAGATAATGCTGACAAGGCATTCACTAGGTGGTGGAATGAACCCAGAAGCCCTGCAGAATAGATCTTTGCTTGTCTCCTTATTTGTAGATCAAGTGACCCCAGATGTTGATCATTTTAACCAATGTTTTCTGGGCTGGCATGGGAAGCTCATAGAGGAGATATTAATTACTGCCACATTTGTGTGTAATCTAAGGGATGAGGCTAAGATAAGGCAGAAGAGAAAACAGCAGGAAGAGAAGGCTGGCTTGTTAGCAGCTGCTCTGCAAGGCAGGAATTTCACAGGACAAAGGGGTAATAATGGAAATAAGGGAAATGGAAATTTAAATTGAAGAAGTCCAAAGGATTGCTGCAATAAAACCAAGACACTGGAAAGAGAATGTCTTGTGATCCTGAGACAGGAACTATGAGAGCAACAAAGCGAAAATCAAATCAATCGGGAGCTGAATGAAAATGATGAACAATGATCAGACCAGGCCCCCAGGCCCTAGCAGTGGAAGGAGATACAAAAGTAATCCCCTTGGGGGGCTTTAGTGAACCAATTATAGATTAAAAAATTGGAGATGAAACTTAAGGCATGTCTGATAGATACCAGCACAATTTATGTGACATTAACAACCCCCCACTAAGGATCAACAAATAAAGGTAAAGTAAATGTTGTATGAATAGAAGGTAAAGCTACCTTTGTACCCAGGACATGATGGCACAGATACATCTAGAGTCTGCTAATCATTCTTTCCCTGCTGTTGGAATCAGCACCAGCAAACTTGGTGGGAGGTATTTGTTACTCAATTTCGGGCACAGTTGCAGCGTTCACCACAAGGAATTTGTGTGTTCACATTGTGGCTCTCAGTGAGTAATGTACCAAAACACCGTGATGGTTATGTGACTGAAGGGGGAAAGAAATACCCCAGGAACTCAGAGGTGTCCCATAGGTTATTGGGGTCAGCTAATCCAGTGTAGCTTGAAAAGCAGGGAGGCAAACCACCCTCCTTAAACTAGCACCTGTTATCTTGAAAAGCAAGGGAAGGTATAAGACAAATAATTGAGTATTTTCTCTCTTGTAAGTCTCCCTGTAATACTCCTGTCTTGCTGATTAAAAAACCCTAAATTAGGCTCAGATGGAAGATCAGTTTATAGACTTGTCCAGTTTCTGATACTTCAACAACTATAAACATGATACTGGCTAATGCAAAATGTTTTGCAGTAATTGGTTTGTGCCCAGCTTGTTTCAGTATAATCCAGTGCATCCAGAATCTCAGTATAATTTTGTTTTCACTTGGGAAGGAAAACAGTAAAAGTGGACTGGATTTCCTCAAGGGTTTGCAGGATTGTCAACTTCATTTTTGAAAATCCTAGGCAGATTGAGAGGAGAGTTAACCAATGACTTTGCATTAATACAGTGTGTGGAGGATGTGCTAATGGCAAGTACAAATAGGGAAAATTGGGATACACATGTAATGCCAGTTGCTTTGACAGCTAAAGGCTATCAAGTCTCCCCAGCCGAATTACAATTCTGTAGAGTAAAGGGGAGGGTATTTTTTGTCAGAACAGGCCCAGCAAAAGGCTGGAATATTCAAATTCTGAACACAATCTTGGCTGCAAAAACATTCCAGTTTGTTGCCTTTTTTAAATGACTTGTATTACTGGAGAGACCCCCAAGATCCAAATGTTTGATAAATGCACCTAGATTTCAGTCTCTAAGGATATAAAAAGAAATATGTATGCAGAAGGGCTGTAGAGGAAAGAACCAGGGGAGAGTGTCAGCTGGATCTGTGCACTGCTCAGGGTCCAGGGGCTGCTCTCAGACATTCATTTTGTGGGGTAAGTGCCTCCATGCTTGCACTTTCTGAAAATCTTACTCATTTCACAATTTCAGGGTATGTAGAAATTTATTTTAGTCTTAAAAGGCTGTTATTTGCTGTTTTGGCCCCAGCCAGAGCTACCTTGCTAAAGAGTGTTATGACCAAGGACTTTTCAATCTGCCTTTTAAGTCCTACTTGGCATGCTGAAGCTGTGTTTCCAGCTTTGATCCTATAAAACACCATTTTTCAGCCTCTTTCAGTTTGTGGATCTCCTAAATTTTTTTTCAGTGCTGTTCTGGTGCCTTTACAATGAATTTCAGTCTGTTGTCAAGACAGCCATTATCCCAAATGTCTGCATTTTCTAAGCACTTCTAGTAAGTAATACAAAGTTAAATGACCCAGGGCTTTAGGTTGTTTTTTTTTAATCAAAGAATATTCTCTGCTGCTTAAAATAAACTTTTTAAAGTTCTTAAATGCTTTAATTTGTTATAGGTATCAGTGACTGCAGGTTCTTGTGTGTGGCAGTAAAGCTTCAGGAAGAGCCACAAAGCATGTTTTTTGCTGGTTTTTCAAGTCTTCTGACTGTCACATTAGGTTATTCACGTGCCAGAGTGTGACAGATAGGGAATCCCTGTCACAACCACCTGCAATCTTGTGGTTGTAAAGCTGTCTGGTGGCTTTTGTCCCCATTCTGCACCGTATTTGAAGATTTTTTTTTTTTTAATGAGTCTGGCATTAACCGTCTCTTAACCACATCAGATGTAATGCTGAGACACTATTCAGTGAATCCTGCAGAGAATTTTAACCTGTGAAATCTCTTTGCCTTTGTAAATAATGCTTATATGATTCGTTTGAAGGTGGCAACATTAGTGAAATTTCCCAAGCCCACCTTCCAACTTGGGGCTTAGCAAAGTCTGCTTTCCCCTCAAAATGAGGCAAGAAAAAGCAAGGAGGAAGAAGAGCGTGCTCAGTCACTTAAACTTTGTTCATGTAGTGACAGCATTGAACCCACGTGTCTGAACAGCTCTGCAATAATAAACCATTTGGTTTGGGTTTTTTTTTCATTTTTTTTTAAGCAAATACAAAACATTTCACTCTGCACTCAGCTAAATATAGATTGTGTAATTTCTGGCGGTTTTTCCATATATGGGCTCTTCTTCTTCACTTGTCATAGTGGGCCATGCTGGGAGAGCCATGTCAGAGGAACTGTATGTGTTTGTAGGATATTGGATGTTCCTTCCATCTCTTAGCAAGAGAAAGATGAAAATATCCATGGGTGCTCTGAAGAAGAGAGTGCATTTCTATTGGCCCTGACTCTTGCAAAGTGTTGGGCTGTGCCTTCCCCAGAGGTACTACAGGATGGAGAAAACCACACATGCCTTGTCCATTATTAGGTCTGGACCTTTTCTGTAGCAGTTTCTGATCTCAGCATGTTTCTGCAATGTCCCTTTTCTTAATTTGTGGATTTCTTTAAATGTCCCTGTCATGGAGAGATCATCTGCAGTTGAGGCTCTGATATTAGCATTTGCCTTTATTTTTGCTTGCTATCTCTATTGCTATGATCAAGAAAGATCTTGGAGATAAGCATAGCTCTTGGGCTAGTTTAATGGAACAAAGAAAGAGCTTGTATGAATATGTCTCTTCATCAGTCTCTGGGCTCCTGCTGCCCCACAGAGAAGCATTTCTCAGGTGTGTGCCCCCTTCCTGCCTTGTGGCTGCACAGTCAGACTCTCCTGGGAGCCACTCAAAGCCCATTTTAAAGAACATGCATGTGTTGAGTTTCTGGATTTAGCTCTGCTGGCTACCTCTGAGTGAATCTGGGCCCGTGTGTTTCCCCAGTGAGCACTGGCACACAGTAATGACAGTAAAAATAGGTGTGCTGCCTCTGCCTACCAGCCTGTGGAAAGGGAGAAGTGCAGAGTTGATATGTACAGATTTCTCCATAATATTTCACGGGTTATTTCCTGCTTTCCTTGCTAGCTCAGGTTTTCCCATCTCCCATGCTCCATCAAGGCCTCATGTCATCTATGGAATGAATCTCCATTCCCCTTTCATGAAGCCTTCAGCGTGAAGGGGCAAAATGACCCTGTGAGCTTGCAGCTCCCCAAGTAAAAAAGGTTTCAGTTCACCTTCCAGCTACAAATTCTTGGGATTTTTATTTGGTCCACCATCCCTCCCCACTTTCTCTACTTGTGATTTCTGTTAAGCCTTACAAGGTGTTTTTTTTGTCTGCAGTAATCACACAAAACTCTGTGTCTTTATATAAAAAGGGGAACTGAATTCTCTGCCTAGCCAAGGGTGCTGCGAGCACTCATTAGCCAATGCTAGAAATTAATGCCAGATCTCATCTAACAGTTTCATTATATGTGAAACTTGAGAGTGTTGCTCTTAAAAGAGGCTGCTGATGGATGACAACACAGATTGTGTGTGTGCTGTCATCTTTATCCTGGCTGTCATTCCTTTTGGGTGTGTGGTTTTTTTTTAGCTAGTGAGGATGTGAGGGACAGAAGAAACCTAATGGGACTTCATATACTGTGTGATGTATGGAGCACTTGCAGTCAGGAATATTGAGCCCATAAATGTACTCATTTGCCCTGGAGTCACTGAGAGGGAGACAGAATGCAGGACACCGCAATGTCACAGCCATGCAGAGTCACTTCTGGAACAGCAGAGCGGCAGCAGAAAGGCCATATTTTTCTTGGATTTTACTGCAAATGTGTAAATGGCCTCTGCTCTCATTGGCTGGAAGAGAAGGTGAACTTTTGCTGGATTAGTGGTTATGCAGACCCCTTTTGCATCTTGTTTTGCTGAGCTTCTGGAGATTTTGGGGTGCTGTTCACAAGCGACCCAGCACGTGCTGTCTGTTCTGTCTCGTGTCTCCACCACAGCACTGCAACCCTAAGCTCTACCAGCTTGCCCTTCAAGCATGAAGGAGAAATGAAGTTGAATGTGCACATCTGAGGCAGATGGTTAGCCCCAGTCTTGCAGTGGTATTTGAGAGAGATTCTCTTCATGTTATTTCAGCAGCACAGAAGGAAATGAAAGTGTTTCTTACTGTAAATACTTTTTTCTCTCTCCCTTCCTCTGCACTGCTGTGAATGTCTGAAGACTCACTTCACTGCTTTTCTCAGACAAGTCTATTTCTGTCTCATCTTAGATCAATTTAGGCCTGTCCTATGCACATATGATAAAGACAGCATCTTGCTGTGATAGCCTTGAACCAAATTTGTAAGTCTGGGACACGGGGAGCCGGAGGTGAGATGCAATTGTCATTGATAAGGAGTCAGAGTGGCTGAACCACCAGCTGAAATGTGGAATTTTTCAAGCATAGCCAGATTGTTCGAAAAATAGTGCAGACCACAACACAAGGGTTTTACCCACTTCTCAGAAATGTGTGTGTACACGTGAATCCACAGTATGGAGCTTCCTTAAGGGGCTGTGTCCATGTCTGTCCAGAGAAACAGCCCAAAAGTATGGGGCTCCCAGCTGCATCCTGAACCCAGCTGTTGTAGCTATTCCCCAGCACATCTGCTAAGCATCTGAAAGCATCCAGATGTTGGCTCTAATGCTATACCAGTCTCCTTCCTCCAGAGAGTGAGACAGTTCCTGCTGTGTTGCTTGTGTAACCCACCTTGGCACTCGGTGCAATGCCCAGTGTGCTTCAAGCCATCTCAGAAAGTGCAAGGTATCTGGCCCTACCTGGCTCTCCAGATAACTGGTTCACAGTGTTTCTTCAGGACTGGCTCTTCGGTCTCATCTCAACAGAGCTGGGGTGGCTTTTGGGCTACATTCAGTTTAGTTTGCAATGCAATATAACTTTCCATAAGCTTTACTCTTTGCCTGGGGTGGCTGTGTGGAGCCTTTCCTGCACGGCAGCTATTGCTCAGTCACTAAAAGAGCCTGGCAAAGTTCACATTGGCAACACAGCTTTTGGGAACAGAGGGACAGCCTAGTCCCACACTCCTTCCTGCTGGTGAGAAGTCAAGGAGTGATGATTTTTAGTATGTCAGAAAATCAGCTGGTTTTCGTATGCAGTGCTTTATCTGACTGGACTAATTTCTCCTCCCTAGGTGGGAATGCTGTACTTTGAAAAACTAGAAAAGGATGAAAGAAATAGGTGTTTCTCCTTTGCCTGCTGTTGGCATTAGCTTCTTCCTAAATGGGGTGAGGTGGCCAGGAGATATTTTTGTCTCCCCTCACCTCTCAGCCCTATTCTCACGCTCTCAGCTACCTTTGAGCTGCGGGACTTTGCAGAGCACTTTGTGGCTTGCATTGGCACAGCCCGAGTTCAGTCACCCAAAACCTTGCAGGTCTATTTTGAAACATCATTCAATCTGTCCACTATGGAGTTTCTTTTCTTTTTTTTTTTTTTCCACTCTTGCTTCTGACATCATTTCCCGAACACTATATTCACCGAGCCCTGTAGCCAGACCGTCTCCTCAGCATATGATGCAAAGAGCTCTTTGAAATGGATTTCGGCTCTCCCTTTGCTCTGCTCTGCTTGCTGGTGATAATAACTGTTACTCGAGGTAAGTAGGATTTTTTTTATGGGGTTGGCACAGATTTGCCTAGATGAGCAGACACCCTAATTTTGCTCCAAGATCTTTTAAGGATGCTATCATGTTTGGGGTGACATCAAATAGTGTAGCTGCTAATGCATGAAAGGGGAAATCAGACCAAAGTAAGACAGGTATTTTTTTGAATAAATAGGCAATAACTAACAATATTGTACTTTCTGAGTGTCCTGCATCTGTAGAAGATTTTCAGTGGGAAATGTAAGGTCCTTGCATGCAGAGTGCTGGCTGGAGAGCGATGTGGTCCAGCTCCCAACACTCAGTGTGACCTTGGGTTAGTCCCCAAGCTGCTGTCACCCTGTCATTTACCCATCTCTGATTTACACACAGCAACTTAATAATGTGCAAGTGTACTGTAAGACCTGGTCAAGTTAAAACTGTGACCTTACTCTTTGAGTGAAAGGAACTGTGCACCTGCAGCCTGCAGCTGTTGTTTCTGCTATCCTCTGTGCAAGGTCCACGGCACTGATGCCCTGAGGACTTTTCTTTGCACAGTCTCCCATCTCTGACAGGGGCTGGTAGATGGTCATCTTAAATTTTGGGAGAGAAAAGACCATCTGTTCAGTCTTTTGTTTCCCTGTGTGCATGGTGTGCACACCATTCCTGTGCTGTTGAGATGGGGGAAGTTGGACCTTAGAGAAGGTGTCCCACTCTTCTGATTTGCAGTCACTGGTGATCCAGCTTGTCCCTAGGGCTGGGTCTGTCCCTCTTATGTCTCACCTGGGCATTTTCCTTCTTGGGAGGCAGCCAGGAGGGGATGGATGGACATGGCAAGCTTGCTCTCCTTTCAGGCTCTGCCATCTGGACTGGTGCGCTCAGCGGCGACTCAGCAGTCTTTTCTTTGGAAATCCAAAGCCTGCAGAACTTCTCCAGCATGAGCAAGGAGGATAAGAAATGCTCTACAACTGTGCTAGATGGTACTTTGCTGGCCAAGTGTGGCACTTCTGCCAGCAGATGGCTGAACTTAGAGAACGGCTCCCTGGTGCTGAGGAGTGTGGAGAAAGAGGATGAAGGAAAATACGGATTTGTTTTTCAGAACACCACCAGATATTTTACACTGGAAGTATTTGGTAAGTGGTTTTCTTAGCAACAAAAAGCTTTTGAACTTGTGAACCTTGTTGGAAGCCTGTTGCCTTGAGATTTTTCCAAAGAGACTGCTTGAGCTTGCAGGAGCTGTAGGTGCCTCTGGGAACCGTGCCAGTCTCCCTCCTGTCCCCTGTGGCCTCAGAATTCCTGCTCCCTTTTGTGTGCCCTCTCATCCATCTGCAGGCAGCAAAGACAGAAACAAAGTCACTTCTGTTCATGATCCAGCTCATTGCTTGGGTTAATATGGAGAAGGCTTAGGAGGGTTTGTCCTCCTGCTGAATAGTGCTCCAGGCAGACAGAGAGCGTTGCTCTGCTCCTCAGCACCACCGCTCCTCTTGCAGGGCTTTCACTTACACAGGCTCCTGAGATAAATTGAAGTGCACGAAACTGTAATGAAAATGTCTGAGCAAACTGGTCTCAGTGAAGACAAATGAACCCTTGCACCTTTTGGGTGCAAACAGGCGGAACTGCTGTGCACAGTTAGGTCAAAAATGTGACTCCTTGGTATGAAGAACAGGGGCTTAGACTGGAAGTAATCAAAGACAGCAGAAGTGTCCTGGGTTTAACCTCCATTTCAGTGGATTTACTTTGGGAACATTTGCCTCCTCCTTCTGTTCTGTTGCCCCTCCTAAGGCAGGGAAAAACTTCCACAGGCAGCATGTTCCTGGAGGCAGGAAATTTTAACTGAAGATGATGTCCTAGCACAAGAAAGTGATTTCTGAGCTTTTTTCCATGGATGGATGTTCTCAGTGTTATTTCTGCTGTCAGAAAACCATACTAGTTCTCTATCTAGTTTGTATTTGCAAAGTGGCAAACATAGGAAATAGATTTGCCCCTTGTAGTAGACTGAAAGTGAGAAATTCAGGCAAATGTAGCAAGAGCCATGATTCACTGATTCATTTTAAAATGTCCTAATCTGGGTATCGTATCTAACTGCAGGTGTCCTGTGTTTGTACCCATGTTGGCCATGATTTGCACCAGTTCCTCTCTAAAATGGAAGAAGGGGCAGAATGACAGCAAAAAGACAAACCTCTGGTGGAGGGAAGCACTGAGACTCCTCCAAAGCTACGATTATCCACTGATTGCAGAGGAGGGCTCTGGCAGGCACATGCTTTGGATGTTTCCACCATCCTCTCAGACCAAGGGCTTTTTTTTTTTTTTAATTTTTTTTCCAATGTCAGTTGGGAAAATGAAAAGATGCCAGATTTTGGTGGGATCCCCAAAACAGGGACCAAGGGTCACTAGTAGGGTTGGGGTGGGCACTGTTTAGCATTTCAGGGCAGAGTGCAGGCACTCAAGAGTCTGGTTACTTGTTTCTGTGCTCCCTTGGTGCTGTGAATATGGCATTACTGGGATTGCTGGCAAGGAAAGCTTCTGCTCAGCTCGTGTTCACTGCTGAGTCCTCTCCTCACCTCTCTCTTTCCTCCCTGTTCCCATTGCCCCACGCTGTGTGTGACCAGAGCCGACCATTGGCATCCAGTGCTTCCCTGATGGGACTGCAGAGTTGTCCTGCAATGTGGCCAGCAACGAGATCCTGGTCTTTCGGTGGCTGCTGAATGGCACCCACCTGAAAGCTGAGGGGGCTTGCATCAAGGATGCTGGGAAGAAGGTTCACCTGGACAAAACTGAGCCTGGGGAGTTTGTATGTGAAGTTCTGAAGGGGAACAGTGTCACGAGGACCAGGCCCATTATGCTGTCTTGCAGCTACGGTGAGTAACAGCATCTCCAGAAAATCTTTCTTTTGGTCTCTTGCAGCAGCAAACTGAGGGGTTGTCGGTGTCCTCAAAATCTCAAACTCTTCTGTCCTCTGGCATCTCCCTTCCAGAGTTACCAAACTCTGCCTTTAGAAAGTGACCCCTTGATTTCCTTCTCCCTCCTCTGCCTTGGACTAACACAGCCTACAACCACAGATGGCATAATTTTGTTGAGGGAGTGCTTTTACCCAGCTCTGCAGCAAGGATGGATCTCCATCTGTCTCTTTTCCTACTTTTTGGTGATGGAGATTTTCACCCTCCTGTGCACTGATACTCTATGCTGCTTTAGAAACACAGGCTACTTCCTAGTCTGATATGAATCCATGACCCAGATGCCTTCCAGTTTCTGTGCATCCCCATAAAAACCCTTCCAGTAGTTCATCCCTGTTGCTGCTGGACTCAGTTGAGGTGTTTTACCTCATCTCTTTTCCCCTCATCTAGGCCAGAAGCTCAAAAGATTTTCTGATCTGTACAAATGTCTCTCCATCAGACCCATCCATCAGAAGTGGGTAAAAACAAAGTCATTTACTTATGGAATGTAGGTTTTTTTTCTCCTCCATATCCTTGCTCAGACGTGTAAGTCTGCGAGAAGGCTGGGACTTTATCCATTTGCAAACTATTCATAAATACTGAGTATTATGCTTGAATAAGGCCAGAGTTTAATGAGACAGAAAATCTGGATCTTTGGGTATCATTTAATTTGCACCTCCAGTAGTGAAGGTTCTTCTACTCTCTGGCAGCAAAGATGGTTATCAAAGCTGCAGGCATAACTCAACCATAAGGCTTTGGACAAATTTTGCTGTAATTAATTTAATCACTTTTGCCACTAGAGAAACTGTACTGTAGCATTTTAGAAATTGTCTGGGACACTCCAGCTCCACGGCAGATACTGTCTTTTCTTCTGTGGTTGGCATGCAGTGGGTGTGAAAGCCCTCTCCTGCCCTAGACCCTGTGTCCAGTGTGGTGGTGTTCAGCAGGAATGCCAGTCCATGCCTGGTCCTGCTGGCACTGCTGGCCAATCTGTGCAGATTTGGCATTTGTGGCTGTGCAGCAGTGATCTGAATTTTGCCCAGTGAAATTGGTTGGAGGCTGTTCAGTAGTCAGGCACAAGTTGGCTGAGGTGCTGGGGAACAGGGATGTGAAGATGCATGAGCTGTTCAGCTGAGCCCTGTGATAAATCACACAAGGGCTGACAGAGTCCATGGTGGATCCTGGGTGGCTGCCCAGTCCCCTGGGTGCAATATCTGTGCCCCATTTCCTCTTGGAAAGCTCATGAGGGAATTTTGGGATATTTCTTTAGGGATGGATGTGCACATAAACACATATTTGGAAGGCTCTGAAAGAAAGAAAGTGGCAGTGTTTCCACTTTTTAGTCACCAAATGCAACCACATTTGTACAACGTGAATTAAAGCAATTCTGGATACCAGTAAAATGAATTGAAGAGGGAAATGGGTTCATTTAATTTAATTGAAGGTTAACTAATTAGTTTTGTGGATTATTATTTGCTCCAGGCAAAGGGCTGAATTTAGTTTTTCCACTGTAGATACGTGATCTATGTAAAAACCATCCATTTGTGCAACCTGTTGGCTGATGAAATAATTTTGAATAAGTATTACCAAAAAACAATTTGGCAAAAATGTCATAAACTTCCCAGGCAACACAGGGCCCTGAACACACAGGATTCAGAAGTTAAGAAGTCAACAAATAAAAAAGACTTTTATTGATTAATTGTTGATTTTAAGCACAGTATTTTATCTCAAAAAGACATTATTAACAATTGGCAAATTTTTAGGAAAAAGATTCAGGGAAAAAAAAATTCCTACTTGTATTTATACTTTTGGCAATATTCTCTGAGTTTAATCAACTAAAATAATTAGGGAAATTATTTCTGAGTTGCTGAA
This sequence comes from Cettia cetti, assembly GCA_013401135.1. Classification (NCBI taxonomy): domain Eukaryota; kingdom Metazoa; phylum Chordata; class Aves; order Passeriformes; family Sylviidae; genus Cettia; species Cettia cetti. Next base: position 26,931 of record VZUI01068597.1, on the reverse strand, counting down.
AGTTTTTCCTTTTGAATATGGATTTCTTTTTAAACTTGGTAATTGTTCTTTAAAAGCCTGGAACAAGCGCTCTGAAAATACCACAAGTGCCTGGGTGCAGTTGTTTTCACTGTCCCGGTGAGTTGGTGGAATATGAAGGTGTGTAGTATATCCTGGAACATTTAAAATTCTTCCTGGCCTCTGGAGATAGGGAGGAATTAATGCTTTTGAGGGCTTGAAAATAAGCTCCAAATGAGCCTGTTGGTTGCTGCAGTGCTGTGCAGCGCTGTGTTGTGCTGTGCTGCTGAAAAAAGAGTTAAATTATTCAGAAAGGGGTGGCACAAGCTTACCTAAGGAGTTTTAAGGAATTTATGTTATAGTTAAAGTGGAGCTGTACGGGAGGGGTTTTTTTTTGCATATGTCAAGAAGAGTTTTCCTAGAGGCTGCCCCAAGTTGGAGCAGATTATCCGGGTGAAGGAGCAAGCCTGGATGGGTCTCTCCTGTGCAAGTCTGCGATGCCCTCTACCAGCTGCCTGCTCAGCAGCAGCGAAGGCGCGGCTCTGCCCCGTCACGGCGGCCCTGAGCAAGGGCTGCTGAGCTGGGTAAGAGTCACCACTGCCTTGTGCTGCCCTTCTGCTCAGCCATCTGCAGCCCTCACTCCCGCCGCGTGTCCCGCACGCTCCCGGCCGGCCGGGGAACGGAGCGGATCCTCCCCCGAGCGGCAGCGGAGCCGGGAAAGGATTGTGTTCGACAGCTCTGGCTCGAGTGGCCTCAGTTTTGATGCCTGAGGCAGTGCAGGCTCTGATGAGGCTTGCTCTGGAGTTGGTGCAGACATTACATGACTGTCCTAAGCGGATTCTCTGATAGCAGACTCTGCATCTTTTCCTTCAGCAGGAGGCGCTTCCTTAGGTCTCCCTCCCGTTTTCATGCAACTTGTTGAAACGTAGTAGCTTTCAAACCACCACCTTCTCTGTTAAATTTGATTAAATCTTACAGATTGCCTTAGATGTCAGTGATCAGAGCAGGCAGAAGTGAATGCACACAGCTTAGGCGCGCAGGCCTCTTCTCTTAATGAAAAATTCCATGCCGGAATTAAACGATGTGACATAAATCACAACGCGCCACGGCTGACAGCTGCCCTGATCCAAACTAAGGCAACAGTGATGTCAACAGGCTGCAGGGTTTCTCCCTCTGGGAGAAAGGAATTTGTCCAGCGTGTTACCTTACAATGCTGTGTTCTCCTTGCAGACCTGCTGCAGTACCCGGGGTTCATTTACATCCTGGCAGGGTGTGCTGCGGGGGTGCTCATCCTGCTGGTGGCTTTGCCTGCAGCCATATGTTGCTGCATGAAGAGGAGACACAAGTTCATCCCAGTGCCTTCAGGTGAGTGGGGAATGCTGTGAGCCCCCTGTGATTAAATTTGGAGAGGACTGTGCTTGTGCAGGCTGGGGTTGACGTGGCCTTAGAATAATCTGGTCTCAGCTGGGTGGCTGCTTGTCCTCCAGCCTGTCCTCTCTTGACCTCCTGGAGCAGAAGCCTGCTTGCTGATAGGCAGCTTCTATGGCTAGCAGGGTCTAGAATTAAGCATCACTTTTCCTTTATTCACCTCACACTTGTGCCCTCACCCTGTGCTCCTGGCCAGAAAAAAAAACCAAACAAACCCCACAGCAAAGCCTTTCCTACGGACAATAAAAGTGGACCTCATTCAGGTGCGATCTGAAGGACCTGAAGGCCTCTGATGGCAGTCCTCTGTCAGCACAAGCCCCTGAGAGCAATCTGCCCGTGCCACCTCAAGCTGTGCTGCTGCCAGCACGGCCAGGCAGGGGTCTGGCAGGTTGGCAGCGACCCTCTGCTCTCGGCATCTGCCTGCTCCGGGAGCGGGGCCAGCCCCGCGTCGGGGGGGACGCAAACCCGCCTTGGGCTCCGTTCTCACGGCTCACCTGCCGAGCCCGGGGCTGTGGGAAGCCTCTTCCTTCAAATCTCGGGGTTGGTTTCACAGAGGAGGAGAAGGATGACGCGTTAACCATGTCGGTGGTGTCCGGTGAAGCCGTGAAGAGCCCCCCCAATGGAGACCGCGTCGAGGCTCAAGCTGCCCAAACTGACCGTCCTCCAAAGCCTGGTGAGTCCAGTGACCTGTCCGAAGTGGGACTGACACCTTGTTTAGGAGGGACACGGTGTCTGTGTGAGGCTGCTGGGGGTGGAGGTGGCAGTAGCGAGGGGCCTGGGACATGCCAGCACAGGGAAGGTGCTGCACCTTCTCCGGGAGCTGCAGTAGGGCATTTTTCAGTGCCTTACTCCTGCCTTGAGAGGTAGAGGCAGCCATCCCACAAGCATCCCACAGAGGGTGCTGCCAGCAGGCTGCAGGCTGGCTGTTCAGGTATCTCCTGTGCTAAAACACATACCTCAAAACCAGCAAACAGCCCCCTCCACCACCAAAAAAACCCAAACAAACAAAAAAAACCCCTCAGCAGTTTCCCTGCTATTTTCTCACCCCTCTCCCCTTCCCATCAGTAACATTTTATAAAAATCGGCATTGTTTTTGTAAGCTGTCATCCTCAGGACATCAGCAGCAGGAACCAATATGCTGAGCTGTAAACACAGCAAAATCCCATCAAAGCCAGAGGCTTTTGTATTTTCTTCAATTGAGGCTAGAGTGGGAATATGGTCACATTTAAAATTCTTCAAAGAAATCGAGCACAACCCCCCACAGCTCTAGCACAATATGGTCAAGAGAGTGTGGTGATAAAAACCCTTCTGAAATGTCCTGTTCTGTAAGTGCTTGATATTAATACTCCACTTTTTGCATCATGAACTTTTTGCAATACTCAGTTTTTCTTCCCAAATGCATGTGCTGGAGATGCCTTGCCTGGTAGTGCATCATCATCAGCTGAAGTAGGTTTAGCAGAGACATCATGAACTGGAGCAACATTACACAGGTCACAGCCTGGTCTCAGCCCTGCATTTCTGATGTCCTTCACTGTTCTGTGCAGAGCCTCCTGTAGCTCTGCTCTGCTTTATGTCTAACCTTGGATGCTCTTTGCTCTGCTTTCAAAATATTAAATGCTACTCATGAACATAGAGCAAAAAAGAGGAAAAAACCTTTCAGGTCTTTGTTTAATATTAATATACTTCAAGTGTAGAGCTTTCAATAAAAAATTCAAACATTATAGGTTTGAATATAAAAAAGTAGCCCACATTTAGATTTTTTACAATTAAGTAAAAAGCAGAGATGCATATGGAAAGTAAGTGAGAACTAAATGTGTGCTGCTAGCCAGCTTTAATTATTCAGATGCAAGTGAATAGATTTGCCTTTAGTATTTTGGCACTGAAGGTTTGGTACTAACAGTAGTAGAGTTATTTGGTACTAAGAAGGCAGATAGCTTCAGTACCAAAAATGCCCTGAAGCATGATGGATAGCTCAGTAAATGAGTAGTTACAGAGAAAATTGAAATTAGACTTGCAGATGCCTGGGGCGAGGGGGCTGAGTGGATTGGGCAGCCTGCAGCATTATGGACCAGCAGGAGAACTTCCATGAGGGTGAGCCACAGTGTGGGCACTTACAAACCATTTCTTCCCTTTCCAGATGCTGCCCAGATTGGTCAAGGAGTTGACCCCCAGCCACTGGCAGAAGAAAACGTAGCAGTGCAGCTAGAAGCTGAGGAAATGCCGGATCCTGAGGTCGTTGTTGACATGGAAAGCCAGGAAGATGCTTCAGACTGTTTCCCGGATCCAACTGATGACTGATCTGCTTGCTGTTCCACCCTGAGGCCTGTGACACTTGTCCTTTGCATCCCATAGTCTCACTGTGTCTGGAAAATTTTAACAGGGGAAAAAAACGAGAGGTGTCAGACTTTCTGACCTCATTTACAAAGAAAAAAGAAAATATAGAGAAAAGCACACACGTGGCTTCAAGGCCGCACTGCCGTGGCCTGACAGGTTCACTAGCAAACAAAAGTGGGCAGCTCTTTGATGCTTTGCCTGATAACAGAGCTGGCAGCACACCTAAGGAGCCCCAGGGGACAGCCTGGAATGAGATGGGTGGCTCCTCCTGCTCCCTGCCCACCCCATGCCTTGCCCTGTCTTTGCCAGCCAAGGGCAGGCACTACAGGCAGGTTGAAGTGGCCTGCCAGACCCAGGCAGAAACCAAGGACTTGCCAGAAATTTCCTGAGAAAGCTTCTTCTCAGGAGACTTCAGGGCATTTTTTTCACAGGCCCTGCCAAGGAAACTCAAAGGAAGTCTCAGCTGGGTATCTGCTGCCCTGGGTGCTTATCTGAGTCGCTCCTCTGAGCTCCAGACGCTGTGATTTGGCCCTCACCTCTTGCTGCCTGGAGCAGGAGCAGCGGTGGGGGCTTGAAATTTGACTTGCAGATGCTGTGTGCTGAGCCGGGGTGATGCTGGCTTTGCTCACCTCTTGGTGCCCCAAATGACAGAGGGCACAGGTTACCTTTCACCAGAAGCCACTGCTTGGGCTGCCCCTGAGCTAAGCCAGAGCTGTCACTCGCTTGCTTGCCTGCAGCAGGAGCAGGGCTGGGGCTTGGGGCTGCAATTTTGACAGAAACCTTGATTTTAATGCTGAGGTTGTTTATCAATGCAAGCGTTAGTGCCTTTAGTGTAATAGTTGAGCTACTGCAAGCTGATGAAGCTGGCCATCTGCCTGTGCATGTAGGCTTGTTCGGGGCTGTGGTATTTGCACAGACAGCAGCCATTTATAGAATCTCTTAGGTAAGTCTTGCTGCTACTCACGTCCTGCTCTGCTCAGGGGAGGTGTACCTGTGGAGCAGCTGGGGTAGACCTGCAGGGAAGAAGGATGTGGTGAGGAGAGGGAGGGACTCTGTCTCAGGCAGCAGGTAGCTGAGTCCCAGCAAAGCTGCCAGAGACTGCAGGGCTGTCAGGCTGCAGGGAGTGCTGCAGGATGTGCTGCCAGAGCAAGGTATTTTCTGTATAAGACAATTTAAGTAGTCAGAGTGAGGTGTTAAATTGGTTGTTAGTGTCAGATTGGCCTGCTGGGCTGGAAAGGCACGGTAGTAAAAGCAGAGATGGTACAGACTGGGACCAAAAGGGATGGGGAGGTGTGTACTGCATTCCTCTCCTCCCTTGTCATTTTGTCCCTGTTTTATATTGTGCTGACACTGTGAATGCCTTGGAAATAGATTTAAGAGATGCCTGGTGAATGCCATCCAAGGAGGGCTGCGAGCACCCAGCAGAATCCAGACTAAACTGAAGGCTTCTCTCCCAGGCCAGGGAGGTGGCGGGATGGCTGCACACTTACCTGGGACTCCTTCATCTCTGTGCACTTGCCAAGGCTCTGCCTCAGTTACACCCAGCCATAGGTGATTGTTCTCGTTGTTCCCTTGTCCTGTGACTCTCTTTAGAAGATGTTTGGATCTTGTGTGCTGTGTTGGTGGTGATTCAGCCTGTCTGCCATAGGAAGCAGATTTTCCACGGTAAGAGGGAGGTGATAATTCTTTTCCTTGTGGTGCTCTTCTAACTCTTTTCAGTATAAACATTCCTCAGAGGCTGTGAGCTGAATGACAGAAAGGTGACACGGAGAGCTTGGGGTGGCAGTGCAGAAGCAGCCATGCTGGGTGAATGTCACCGGGTCAGTGTCACCAAAATGGGGGGACATAATCAGCATTGCTTCACTTCGGCACTTTCTGGCAGGGGCAGGAGGGGCCAGTCGACTCCAGCACATGCTTCAAAGGCTGAACAGTGCTCTCAGCTGCACTGGAGAAGACAGCAGTGTTTCAGTGCTGAGGGAGAGAGAGCCGGGCCAGCCTTGTCCTGCGGGGCTGGAGCATCCCGGCTCTAGCTTGTCCTAGCGCTGCCTTCCTGCTCTCAGCCCCAGGAGGGCTGGGGATGCCCAGCAGCTGTGAACACCACCACTGTTATGACCCCAGTCCTGGAAGGGATTGAAGGGATAGAGATGTGCGAGGTCTTTGTGAGCTACATTGAACCACAGCTGGTTTTCTGTCCTTTACCTCTGAAAGTGCCATTTAACAACAAAAGTTTCTCTTACTGTGAGGTCAGGAGAGAAGTAATGCAGCCTGTGCTCTTCCTTTAACTATATGTGTTCATGCCCAGCTGTTATTCCTTTCTTCGTGTTTTTTTTTTTATTATTTTTCCTTTTCCCCCATCATTCATTTTGTTCCAAATAAAAATATCTGTTTTCTACCTTGTTTTGGAACTGTTTAAGTTTTGTTATTTAATAATTGTCTCTTTCTGGTTTTTACAGGAAGTACAGGCTTATTTTCAAATTTATACACAGCCAAATAAAGGAAAGGTGATAACAAGTTATTGCTGACTAGAGCTGACTTGGGTGGTCAAGGGCATGCAGGTCATGAGGACATTGATCTGTAAGTCACCCTAGGAGAGGCTGTAGGACAGTGGCACAAAGCTTGTCCCTGTTGGAACATGTGTTAATGTGCAAGTACATCCACGTGCACCAGCAGCTCACCAAGCCCTGCTCTGGTGCCTTGCCTGAACTGTGAGGTGCAGGGTGATGCTCTGGATTTGCCCATCTTTATCCATTTTTTTTGTGACACCTAAGCCACCTTAGCTGTGAGAGAGAGGACACTGGACTGCATAGCTCCTTTTGCAAGGAGGAGGTGGCACGTTCTCACTCCTAGACAAGTGGGCCCAGATTGTGGGTAAAAGCCACGTCCTGATATGTTCCTATCAAATCCCTTGGGTTTCCCATAACAGGTTTATCCCTGGAACACTGGTGTGACTGGGCATGGGTGATCCTGCCCTGCAGTCTATGAACCCAGCACTCCAAGGAGCCATCTGCCTGAATTTTCAGGTGTTTTACAGTCTGACTATGGTGCTGCATCTGCAGGAAAGAGCAAGGACACTTTCCAGCCTGGGTGTGACAGAAGAACAGGCTATGGATGTGGATGGTGCTATCAGGAATCTGACCAGAAACAGAGGTGCCTGTGCTGCCTTTTTGGGGCTTCTGGTGCCTTTAGTGAGGCTGTGCCATGCCAGCCCTGCCTTCTCTGGGCTGCTGAGGGAGTCCTTGGTGCCTCCAGGTGGCTCTGGCCTCTTCTAGGGAGCTGGTGCTTTTCAGGTGATGGGAGCTGACCACCACATCATCCTCTCTGGATACTGGTCATGACTTGGGAAGGCTGGGAGTGGTGCAGCTTCCACCCCTCTGCTAATCAAGTGCTGCAGGATGAGGGGAGCTCTGCTCTGTGGATGTTTTGGGATGTGATATTCTCCCACCTGAGACAAACCACCAGTGGTGTGTAGCATTGTATAGTACAGTGGTTTAGATTTGTACCCATGTCCATCTTTCAGGGAGGGAAGAGAGGAATTTGCTTGTGGCACGTGCTAAGAAACAACTGGCATGAAATGAAATGTGTAATCTTTTCATCATGTAATTAATTTAGTTTATGAATATAAAAGGAGAGCAGAGAATGAACTTATTTGACTTAACATCAAAGTGAAAGCAAAAGCAAGCAAGAAATGTGTTGTAGGATGGTGGGCAGAGAAAATGGAATGATCCCTTTAGATTTCTTTCAGCATTCAGGATGAACCCATCCCCACATGTCAGAAAAGCTCCCACACTTCAGTAATTAAACAATGCTTTGTTTCTCAACCTCTACCACAGGCTGCTGTGCCTGATGTCCCAGTGGTTGTGCATGTAGCCCTTGGGGTGCTGCCTCAGAGCCCAGCATGAGAGCAGAGCCAGCAGTTTGTGGGCAGCTGCAGGACCAGCCCTCCCTGTCACCCTCAGCTCTAGAGAAACTACAAGAGTTGAAGTTGATGAGTCTGACAGCAGACAGACAAAATTGATAATGGTCAGTTTACAATAGCAAATGAAACATCTGTTGTACTGAAGAGATGTGGAAACAGTGGTTGTGTGAACTGCTGATAGAAATCTCTGTGTAGTTGGAAAAAAAACCCCTTTAGATTTTAGGCATGTACATGGTAAGTTCATGTCACCTTTTATGAACGATTGCAGCTCATTTCAAAACAAGCAAACAAGAGGTTCATGAGTAATGGACCTGTAGCAGGCAGTGTCACAGACAGACATCTTTAAAGCCATTTCTTAAAATGAAACAGCAAATTCTGGTGGTGCTGTAGAATCCAAAGTGGCATTATTACCACCAGGCAGGCAGGAGTGAGATGCCCCACAGGTTTCCATAGGTTAACACACATAACTGGTAACAGAAGTGGGCAGGAACAGCAGCATTACCCATTTCTGTCTGAGGTGGAAGCAGAATTCCGTGATGTGTCATCACAGAAGCTTGGATTAGTATTTGGATGCTGTTTGTGCCTTCTGCCAGGCTGCTCAGTGCCTGGGACCTTTGACAACCACTGTGTCCTGCATGGGTTGTGTTCAGAGTAAATGTTGCATTTCCCCTCTGCAAGATTACATTACTCATCTCCTCGGGCAGAGGATGTGGCTGGAGATGGCAGGAGTGTCTTTACTGAGAACCTAGAAGGCCCTAAGCCCTTCTAGGTATTTGTACTTTTCCAGCAAGCAAATCATACAATCATAGAAAGGTTTGGGTTGGAGGGGCCTTAAAGTTTATTTAATTCCAACACCCCTCCTGTGGGCAGGGACACCTTCTACTAGACCAGGTTGCTCAGATCCCTGTCCAACCAGGCCCTGAACATTTCCAGGGATGGGGCAGCTGCAGCTTCCCTGGGTCACCTGTGCCTCACCACCCTGACAGAAAAGAATTTCTCCCTGATACCCAATCTAAACCTACTCTGCTTCAGTTTGAAGCCTTTGCCCCATGTCCTACCACTGCATGTCCTTGCTGGCAAGTGTTGTGTTAATTATATCAGGATTAATTTAACTTTGGTATGATCAGTTAGCAGATTTCTTTGGGCTGTGCAGGACCACAGGGAAGTTCAGCAGTCTTTCTGCCTCTGCATGCTGATGGCATCACTGTCACCTTCATGAAGGTATTTCCTGCCTGAGAAGGGATTTCAGCCCCAAGCAGCAGAGGTTCCCCCACTCTCCCATCAGCCATGAGGTCAGCAGGAACCTGACTTTATGAAATCATTCCTTATGTTTGCAAGTTCATGTACCTGGCACAGCTGTGGTCTGCTCATTGTGCCAAACACTAACATAAGGAAAGTTCCCATCTGCAGAGGTAGAAAATATGAGTAGCCAATGTCAGCTTATTTTTAAATTGATCTATTTTTCTGGTTAGCATATTCTGTGTCACACTTAGCCAATATCCATGATAAAATACTGAGTGGGGCTATAGTCTAAAGTGTGTGTTTTATAGCTAATACAAATAGACTAACTATTGGAAATTCTATGCAGAATTTTTAAAACTGATGATGGCTACTGATAGTCTTAGTATTGCCTAACACTATAGAAAGTAGATGTATCACAGACCAAGAATTACTTGGAGGCAATTTTCAGCAAACCTTTTGGAATTGCAAATGCAGTGCGTTGGAGAGAATTATTGTCTACTCCCATATCATATGCAAATGGAATGAAGAAATACAGCTGGGTGCCTATCCTCCAGCCAGCATTGCTGTCTCATCTTTGGTATATACAACTTCCTCTTTGAGGGCAAAACATATTTTCCCTAAACTAAGGAGCGAAGCAGTTTTAAAAGCTTTTTTTTTTGAAACTGAAAAGTCACATAACAAGATATCTTCAAACAAACAAACAAAAAAAGAAAAAAAAAAAGAAAAAAAAAAAGAAAAAGAACTTGCCATGGTGTTTTTGTCTGCGTGAAGAGAATTACAGTAGTGGCAGTGACAGCGTGACTTGAAGAAAAGAGCACGAAGAGTTTGTGTTGATCTCCTGTGAAAGCTTTCAATCACAGAGCAATAGGCATCAGATTTCTCCCCTGAAACAACCGGCAAACCTATGGCCAGGGAATTTGGGACAGCAGGGATTCAGGGATGTGTCAGGTGACACATTCAGGAAGGTGTGTGAATGTCATCTCAATTCACCTCGAGCCAGCTGGAGAAGTTGGTGGAGGCTTTCCCGAGGGGGCACACGAAGCCTGGAGCAGGAGCCCTGCTGGGTGGGACAGTCTGGGTGGGACAGCCTCTGCTGCTGCTGCCTCTGCTGTGCCGGGATGAACCGTGGCAGGACAGAGAGAGGAAGGGGGTGATGGCACAGATTCAGTGACTGCTGTGCAGGATCCAAAGGGAAGAAAGGGCACGGGCTTAATGGCTGAGGGTAGAGATGTGGTGGTGAGTAATGGCAGACAGAGATGCTTTTTCTTCCCTTAAATAGCAGGGGAGGCTGCAGGGGTCTCAGGCAAGGTTTGTTCTCCATCATCCTGCACACTCTTCAGGCAGTATCAAATGTTTTTCACCAGAAAGCTGCAGCTGCTGTTGCTTTCTCCTCATGCCTGCTGTGCCTGACATTTTTCATGAATGGTGTTCCCCAGACAGATGCACTCCTCTGCTGGTGATAGATCACAGCCCCACTGAGCCCCCCAGGCCATGCTTTGCCTGGGGCTGCAGGGACTCCTCACTCCTCTCTGTCTTCTGAGCCATTTCCAGGGAATGTGCTGTGCTAATTTTGATGAGCCCAAGAAGGGGAGTAACCCCAAATCTGAGAGCAGCAAACAGGAAATAACCTTTCTTCCTCCTCCACCTCCTCATTCTAGCAAATCCTTTCCCGCATTTTTATCTTGATGTCACTTTCTGGAATGGGTTTTGCTAGATGAGATGGGGCAAGGGTGATGGAAAGGCAGGACTCCAGCCTGCCTTTCAGGTACCCTGAATACAGGTAAGAATGTGCCAGCTCTCTTTCCTTCCTGTGCACGAGTTGGGTCAGAATTCCTCTTGCTGCCGTAGGAGGTCATGGTCAAAGCTGTGCATCTTCTCTTTGTATGCATTTCTGCCCAGCTGTCGAGAGTTTGGGACTTTTTTTCTTCAGATGATTTACTGTCTGATAAGGAGCTTTGTTTCCCTGCCTTTTGTTGAGTGTTTAAAGCTTTGTTATTTGGCCTGTACAAAGATCTGTTTATAGCTTTCTCTGGAGAACCAGATGCAGATGAAAAGGCCCTTCTTTGCTGCAGAGAAAATCAGGAGGAGTCAACAGTGCCATAAATTTTATCTCATCTATCTTAGAAATTCCCAGTGGTTAAACAGTCTCAGCATAAGAGGAAACTAGATGCCTGTTTTTATACTGAATTACTGATGCTGAAGAGCTTAAAGGAATATCAATATAACACAAATAACCATGGCAGCTGTGGTTCTAACCCAGTGCCTCCTACCTGTGAGGGCACAAGGCATGCACAGTAACTTTCCACTGAGGCTGCACTGTAAACTTCCTGCTCTGCAAAGTGCCCAGTGAAGTTCAGCAAATTTTTACTGAGCTGCTGAAAGCCCAGTATGTAGGGAACACGAGACACATGTAATTAACAAAAAGTCTGCTCTTCCATGATGGCAATGTAAAGGGATGGCTGCAAAGAGTGGTGACAGCATCTGACTGTCAGGAGTGTAACAGAAGGAGCTGCAGCACCACCCCAGTGGAAGTACTGTGAAAAGCCACAAGTTGCCACTGCTGCCCCAGTGCTCACCTGCATAACACACAGAACACCCTGCACCTGCCTTACTGAGGTCTTAAAAACCAGAAACTCTCAGAAATGCAATGACACAGCACCTTAGCCGTTACTCTTCCTGGCAGGCAACAGCAGCTGTGGGATGTAAATGTTTAGAAAGACGGGCAGCTCTGTGCCTGTGCTTTCCTTTGCTGTGGAAAAAGCTCTTTGCCAACACTGGTGTGGCTCCTGCTGCAGATGTGGGGTGTTGGGCCCATCCTGCCACTCTGAGGTTTCTGCCTGGCAGGACTAGGTGAGGTGATGAATTTAAATGTAAGAACAGGTGAACATTTGAGAGGCCAAAACCAGGTTCACAGGGCACAGGAAACTCATAGGACCAGAGCAGTAGGAGAAACTGAGCTGCTAAGTGAGGATCTGCACTGAGAGGAAAGGACCTGAATTTTCACTGGACCTTATGGCCCTAGATATACATTGTGCAAAGAGCATCTGTATAAGTGGTGTGAAAGACACCAGGGCACTTTTTCTTGTTCAGAGAGCAGCAACAAGACTGTGCTGACAGGTCATTCAGATGTTTCTGAGGAATTTGCATCTTAATTTCCCAGTAATGAGAGCCAAACCTCCTTATATGTACGCATAAGACCACATAGTGGGTCTTTAGTTTTTTTACTATCACAGGTCCACTGTCTAATAAATAAACTACAGACATTTTAGGGTCCACAGTGATGCTTCACAGAGGCTTATGCTAGGTCTTTTAGGAGGAGGCACATTTTATGCCCACATACATGCCCCCCAAGGGCTGCACTAGTAGGAAGAATACCAACAGTCTTGCATTTGAAGGGGAGACTTTCCTTTGTCTCTGAGAACTATATAAAAGTAATTCAGGGCCACTCCTAGGAATAAATGTATTATCCAGTTGTTTGTGCTCAGTCTCCTGCATCACTTCTCAACCTCCCACCTGCCCATTTCCAACTGTCCCTCACTCCTCTCTGAATTTATAATACTGTAGTAGAATAAAACACTGTACAAAACATCAGGTATTACATGCATTTATTAAGCTGGTGGTTTTCTGGGGAGTGTCAGATCTTGTCCAAAAGATTGCTTTAGATGGTAGCAACAACTTGTCATTCCTGGATATATTTCTAGGAGCAGCTGTTCTTCTATTATCCTTCTTGGGTAGCTAGTCCATCCACTCTCTTGGGATGAAGGGACACGTTGTAGTTAATTCAGGTCTGTGTGTATTTACCACTGCCAGGACTAGAAGAGGCTTTTATGGCCATTTGCCTGGCTTCTTGTGTAGGACAGATTGATAGCAGCATGCCAGCAAGCCAATGCCTTTTGCAGCAGTAGTAATGTCACTGAATTTACTGGAACAAGATGCTGAAAGTTAGGTCCTAAATCTAGGCCCATTATAGATGATGGAAACCATCAGCAAGACTGAAATGCACCATCTGCAGGAATAACTGATGGGATGCTACCATCTGCTCCAGCCTCAGCCATTGCTGTGAACCACAGACTGCCTGGTCTAAGGGAGTTATGTTCCTTCAGACCAGAAATAAAGGTTGGTGGGTTTTTTTTGTTTTTGTTTTTGTTTTTTGTTTTTTGGGGTAAGGTTGGTGGGTTTTTTTTGTTTTTGTTTTTGTTTTTTGTTTTTTGGGTTTTTTTTTTTTTTTTTTTTTTTTTTTTTTTTGGTGAGGTTTGGCTGTTGACACATGCTTACAGCTGGAAAAGAAGAAATTGTGTCTGTGAGAGAACACCTGGGGCTAAAGGTTTAACAGCATGAGGTTGTGTTGGGGTGGGGGGTTTAGGATAGATATCAGGAAAAGACCCTTCTCCCAGGGGCTTTTGGGACACTGGAATGAGCTCACCAGGGAAGTCACAACTCCCCAAGTCTGTCTGAGCTGGAGAATTGTTTGGACAATGCTTTTAGATTCAGGGTGTGATTCTTGGGGCTGTCCTATGCAGGGACAGGAGGTGAACTTGGGGATCTTTGTGGATCCCTTCCACCTCCGAATATTCTATGGTTCTCTGTGGGACTATGGACATCACAGGGGAATTGTCTCTTCAGATAATCAGCTGAGGAGTTTTCTGCATGATTCATGGCTTGAAAATGTTAATTTACTTTACATGAGAGAAGGATAAAAAAGTTTGTGCAGACAACTATTTCAGTATCAGTAGTGTGTGTATGTGTGTGTGTCACTATTTTTGGAAGATTTCCATTGTGTACAGGCAATTCAGGGCTCTCAGTTAGCTCTGAGGCACTGAGTCAGCATCCCTGCCAAACCCTTGGCTAAAGCTCTATTTTGAGTTATTGATCTTCATATTTCCACCACTTGATTCAAGCTGGAGCTTTTCCTTTCCTGGCCCTGTGTAAGGCAGAAGTGAAGGGGAGACAGAATATCATCAACCAAATGGCTGAAACTCTAAGTGGGAACTAGCAGTTCCTTGGCATTCCATAGTGCAGGGCAATGCCCCTTGCTAGGGCTGACTTTGCTTCTTCCTTGCTCCAGCCATGGCCCACAATTCCTCCTGCTTTGTAAAAAGCTGCAGTAAAGGGGAATGTGCCATCAGGAAGCCCTTAGCTGCCATCCAGGGCAACCCAGGTGGAGCCCAGTCTTGCAGGCCAGGGTGCAAGCCCAGGAGAGCTCCCAAGAGTGAAGTTACCCTTCACCAAAGCTTCCCCTCCACATATTACCCATCTGAAATTCCAATGAAAATCACATTTGCTCTTCTCCTCACACACCGTGCCTCATCAAAAGCCTGGTGAGGAATTTAGAGGTGTGAAGGTCTTGGGTGATGCTCAGTGCAGGATATCTGACTCACATGCAGATACCACTAACTGTAACTTAAGTTTCATACCAGAGAAGATGGTACAAGCTATCAGATGGGCTACAAATCTACTTTTTGTAGTCTTCCTTTTCTAGTAGATCAAATAGCAATATTTTTTATAACAACCTTTTTTCCTGCTTCTTTTTTCTTTTTTTTCTTTTTTTTTTTTTAAATAAGCCTCAGGCATGAATGTTTATTGGCTCATCACTAAGTTGAGAACTTAGAGCTGGGAACAGCTGCACATTGTCTCTTGAGATGTTGCCTTCAGATGTGGGGGACTCTGTCACCTTTACAAGGAAATGTGAGTATGATACTTACATTCCCTCTGAGGAAACTGTGTACTCTCTTACAAAGAGCAGAAGTGTAAATGAAAGAGAAAGCCACAAAAGCAAATGTACCAGTACAGCGCTTTGTGGCTTCTGCAGTGGAAACAATGCCCCAGAGAGAGAGCAAAGCTGTGCCAAGACACAGCCCATTGTCGTGGCTGTGCTCAGCCCTCTGCTCTCCTGTGAGTCAGAAGATGGGGATGTGTAGCAATTCAATTGGGCTAAACAGGCCTCAAGCATCCTTAGCTTGATGACAAGGACAGGCCTAACTGGACCAGGCCCAGCAGCACCATGCTGGGAGACATCTACTTTTCTATCATTGCCAGGGTTTTCTAGCTGGCTTTGTGTCACCTCCTGTGTGAGGAGAGGGGGTGTCTGCAGGGAGGAGAAGAGTGTGAGAGCACTGTCATCTACAGCTTGCCTTGTCCTGCCCAGCAGAGCTTGGGGCAGTGTCTGGGTCCAGCCACAGCTCTCTCTGTGCCACTCCCTCTACCCTTCAGGGGCTGCTCTGCTAGCACTCTCTGCTGTAGCTCTTTTCAGGGTGTTCATCCCGTGCCACATCTCTGAAAGTACATGCTGGCTTCTAGAGTTCCTCTGTGGCAGTAGCCCAGAGCTGCTGTGCTTTCCAGAGGTACTTTCAGGCACCTTCTCCTCAATGCCTTCCCTTGGGGCTCTCCTTGAAGGGAAAACAGAGTGCAACAACTTAGACTACTTCCTTCCAAGTAACATCCAAAAAATCCCTTCCTTCTTCTAAAATGGGGATCAAATCCCAGTCAGGTCTGCAGCATGACTTTGTCTTGCTCCTCAAGAGAGGAAGGGTAAAGCTGGCAGAATATTGACATTTCCCCACTTGTCATCTGGCAGGAAGACTGAGCTTAGAGACATGAGCTGTTTGTCTTTCTCCAGCTGGGTCTGATGGTGCAGGAGGTTTCTGAGGCTGGTTAGAAAAGGGGCTGCTGTTGGGACAGACCATGCATGTGCCAGGATCTCATGGGGGATTCTTGCTGCAGGTGAGTGATGTGCCTCTTTGCAGGTCTGGCTGTGCTTTTGGCTTCTCTTACTCAAAATCTTGCACGTGGATTTTGTGCACGTGCACCAAATACTCAGGAATACCAAGGCCCAGAGTCACTTCTGTGATGTAACAGCCATTGAGCCCTCACTTCTCCCAAGTGCTTCTTCACTGCTCACAGTAAAATCATTTTTGAACAGACGTTTTCCATCCTTTAGGAGTGGTTTCTTGCTCCTGCCTACCTGTTGCTCCAACAGAAACCAGGATGTTTGGTGAGCTGGTTTGCTGGACCATAGGGACTTTTGGTCTGAGTTTAGAGGACTGTGTGTCACGTGGGCATGTCAAGCTGATTTACTGGAAGTAGTGGCCTTCATTATGAATACAGAGAATTCTTTTACACTTGGTTCTACCACTGTGGAGCTTTACCGGTCTTCTGTCTCTCACATTCACACAGAGAGACATCTTTCCATTTCCATTTCATTTGTACCATGGACAGTCCCCACCCCAATGTGCTGGCAGTGTGAACCTGCCAACAAACACACAAGGTGCAGGGGTACCCTGGAAGCAGGTGGTGCCTTTGAGGGATGTGTCCCTCAAGGAGAAGGGAGACAAAGTTGAGCAAAGCATGGACAGTGGTTTCAGCATGCTGGGCTTCCCTCCACTCTGCTTGATGGACCCAGCAAAAGAAAACCTCAAAAAAATGAGGAGAAATCGGGGTTGCTGCCTTTGCCCAAATTTTTCTAGGTGCTCAGGCTGGAAGCAGATGTGTCCAAGAGTTTGACACAGTTTGCTTGGCTGAGGAGATACCTGAGCCTGGCAGCCCCTGTCCTCAGCTTGTTTCTTGCCACAGAGGGTGGAGGTCAGGAACAGAAATGTGATCTTGCTGCTGTTGCTTCCTCTCTCCTTTTGTGTGTGCCTCCTTTTTGTGTTCTTTGTAAGGATACAAAAACAGAAAGAGGGAACTAAAACTAGGTTTTCCTGCAAGGAGTGTTTTTTTACCTCATTAGTACCAGTAAAAAAATGATTAAGCTGGAGAAGGGGTGTCTTACAAGACCTTCCTTTAACTTCAAGGTAGAGGAATGACATGAATGAACAAGAAAGATTTGTCTAATATTGTACATTTCTAGTGCCACAGATTCTCTTCTGTTTTCTTTCTTGGCCTACATCTGACAAAAAGCTGGAAGATTTCAGTGGCTAGCGTAGCAGAGGAATTATGCTGGTGAGGATAAGATTCAAAGTCTTCACCACTCCATCTGTCTCGTATAGGAATCAGGAATAAACCCTTTATTAGCTTCTCACATGGTTTTGGACCTAGCTCCCATGCCTCCTCATGGCTTCCCTCCTCACTGCCTTTCCCACAGCAGCCAGCTGGTTTTTGGCAGTGTTCTCACCCCCTTCCATGCTCATCCCTCTCACAGCTTGCTCAGGTGGCTGGCCCTGCCTGCAGGAAGAGTTTGTGGCTCTGGCCAGCCCCTCAGGCACCAGATGTTGACGCAAAGCTGATCCTGGTGGGATTTTCAAGGGAAGTATGTCTCCTTTCCAAGCGTTGTCCAACAGCCACCTGCTCCTCACTGGGGGTCCTGGAATTGCTGTCCCCTTGCTGCTGCTGCTGAGGCTATGGGGGAGAATTAGGATCCCCATCACTCCCCCACCCAAAAACTGCATCCCCCTCACTAGGATGGTGGCATGGGGATGCTGGGGCTGAGCTCTTCAGGTGAGCACTGAGGAGGACAAGGGCCCCATCTGGCCCTCCAGCTGGGCTAGCAAACCTCCAGGGCATTCCTGCCTTTTAGTGCCCATTTTCTTTGTGTCTCCCTGTTGCCTCCATGCAGACAAAACACCCTGTTGAGACTTATTTCCGCCTCTGCTAGAAATGAGAAGTGCTGGAGGAGAGGAGGAGGGCACAAAGGCTGCGCCGACATGTCCCATCACTGCTGGCTCACAGCAGAAAATCCTTTCACCTGCCAGCAGCTATCATTAGACAAGGCAACACTGGATTTTTTTTGACCCTGAAAATGAACTTTAGGAGGATTTTCCTAGTCAAGTGCTTGCTGCTTTTATTTCCCAGTGTAAAATGTGAGTTTCTCTTACAATTTTTCACTCTTTTGGGCTGATGTTAAAATTGTATTTTAAAGCATTTACAACTTGGTGGGCTGCTACTGATAAGAAACTTGTTCCACTTTTCCAATGAGTGAAGACATCTGGGTTACTGCTGTTATTATTTGATTTAATTTTCAGCCAGGGGGAGGGCAGGACCTGAGTTTCCTATTCCAGTTATAATAATAAGCTGTAAAGAGTTTTGGTTTTAAGTTAATGAGCCTTAATTTGACACATGTATAATGAGAAATGTCAGCATGCAGTTTGCTTTCTGCCCTCGAGGTAGCTTGTACTACATTAGAGATCCAGTTCACTGTGCATTATCGCATGTAATTTCCTTTTCTTATCAAAGATGTGCAAATCTTTTGAAAGTGCAATTTATATTCTTCCATAAATATTAACAGAGTGATGTATTTCAGTGTCTTCAGTGGAGTTGAAGTCTAAGATGTGAAAACAGCAAGCAATTGCATATATCTTTTATATTTTGCATATTATTGTTGTCATTATTTTTTAAAATATTAATCTAAAAACTTAATTAAGGTGTTAACTCATAGAGTAGGGAAGGTTTTAAGAGATGGAGGCAATACAAGCCTGCATAAATTTTTTTCCCCTCTGTTTCATTCCACTAAGCTTGTATGTATGGCTGTTTAATGCTTTGCTTTTCCTTCAGAACAAAATTAATAGATAAATAAGGATTTTTTTTTAATGTACACAATCTATAAAACATCTTCCTCAGCAGAAATAAGGATTATTCCCTTGAATGGAAAATTGTTTTGGAGACTTCCTTCTCTCTCTAAAATTACTATGGGAGCTTTTTCTTTTAACTCTTTCTTGCGACTGTGAGTGAGCTGTAGGCTCTCAGTTAAAACTTTTCTACCCTTTGTAGCACATTTTAGTTGGCATTTTTATCATAAATGTTGTTTCATTAGATAAACAGATTTTTAGTGTCGTATGTGTGGGATACTCAGCTTTCCACTAGAAAGTCTCTGGAGATCAGATCAATATCTAGAGATGTCTAAAGATGTCTCTGGTCCACCGAGATGCCATTGAATTATCCTTGAAAACTCAGATTACTTTTTTTCCTTTGCTTTCAGAGAGAAAACATAAGTAGTGTCTGTTATGCAAAGAAATCCTATTACTGGCTCTAAATACGTGTTCATGACTGAGCAGAAACAAGTATCAGAATTCAAATATTGGGGTGCAACTTGTAGGGTCATCTGTGTGGGGCATAGCTGCTTCCAAGGCTGTTTAGTTGACAGCTTTATTTCAGGACATTAATTTCATTAGATATGTCAAATACCTTGCAAGAAAGGCAATGCTGAAAGAACAACCTCTCTTTAGAGGTGGTGAATTGCCAGAAGCACTACAGCATTAATGTTCTTGTTGCAGAGGCATGCTATTTTAGCTCTCTGATTATCTCTAATATTGTTAGTTTAATGAAATAGCCAGTGGATTTCATTTTCCCCTCTGTGGTGCCATTTATCATTATCCTACATACAAGGAATGAAGGACTGTAATAAAAATGTGCATAACCACAGTTTTTCTCTCTGTGGGGAAAAAGTGCTTAAAACACATAAAATTAGAGCAGAATCAGCTCTGCGTGGTGATGGGAAGGGAAATCTCCTCCTGCTGATTGGCTTCCCCTTGTAAATTGAGGAGGAATGAACACAAGAAAATGACAAACTAAATAAGCTGTGGCTCTGAGCGTGTGCGTTCGGGTGTCGCTGAGCTTATCCCACCTGACACTTGCACGCAGATTTCGGCCTCCTCCTGCAGGTTTGTCCACCTGCCACGGGGGTGGGGACAGTGCCTCACTCGAAATGACCTCCCAGCAAAGTTTCCTAAGTCCTGGCTCACCAGAAATGGGGCCTGCAAAGAAGGTGGCTGAAGCAGCTTGGAGGGGAGCGGGGAGAGCACCCGGGCACTGCTCCAGGAGTGTGCCATCCCCACTGCTGGAAACATGATGGATGTTCAGTAGCCTTGGCTTTTCTGAATATCCCCTTTGGCAGCCCAATACTCAGGTGTTTCCCAGTCCTGACACCACCTTTGGGAAGCTCCTACTCTTAACTGTTCTGAAGAGACCTAGAATAAAAAGAAAAGGTTCATTTTTTGGCAATTGCTTTTCTTGTAATGACTTCTGCACTTCCCAAGTTCACAGGATGCTGTTTCTTCCTGCCTTACTTTTCCCATCAGGATCCTGTGACAGAAAAATCAAGTGGATACATTCCAATGGGGCAGAGAAACTGGGATGGGAGAGGAGGGGGCACTGCTGTGGGGGTGCCTCCAGTTCAGTGCCTTACACTCACTCACTGCTTGACACGGGCTCTATTATTATCATCATTGCTATCACTAGGGTTGCTGACATGATTCTGCTGTCCAGGGACACGACTATTTTTGCTGTCTGCAGTTATTTTTGCAGTGATGGGCACTCTGGGTACCAGCCTGTGCCGTGTGCAAAACACAGAAGTGACCTTCTTTTTAGGAAGGGCTAAGTTCATATTAAAGGAAATGGGAGGCCATGAATCATGGCATCCAGAGTCACTCCAAGTAAGTCAGCAAGGGTATAAATACAGCTTTTGAAGCTTATTGCCTCTCAGAATTAAATTGGATGCTGGCATTTATCTAACGAAAAATCAAGAAGTGCTTTGGAGCAGGGGAAGAAGATGGCATCAGTAAAGCAGAGAGGCTTAGGCAGCTCAGGAAGAGGAGGGGGCATAGCAAAGGCCAACTTTTTGGGTGACTGCTGTGGCTGCTGGAGACAGCTGATGGGCTGGCTGTGCTTCCCTCAACAGGCTCCAGCACCAGCTGGATGTACAAGACAGTGAACGAGACAGCTCTCCTCAGCATCACTGCTCCTGGGAGAGTCTATGAGGCAACATGGATGAGGGACAGACAGAGGCTGATTCAGCTCAGAGACAGCAATTCCAAGCACTTTGTGAACAAGGAGCAGTGCAGGTGCTCAGTACTCCGGAACGCCACCCTGCTAATCCAGCGCCTGAAGAAAGAGGACAGCGGGATCTACACGGTGGTGCTTTACCAGGAGGATGGGAAACTCAAGGCAGAAGAAAGTATAATGCTCTCTGTTCAGGGTGAGGTTTTGTTTTTCCCATGCCATTCCCAGCACAGCTGAACAAGACTTGGTATTCTCTGTTCTCTCCCACAGCCTTTCCTACTCAGTGCCCTCCTTTCTGATTAGGAGTGGAAAGACTTCTGTAGGACATACCTTCTCCTTCCTGCCACTGACAGCAGTCTGCCTCTCTTCTCTTGCTCCTGTTGATGGCCTCATAAAGCCTGGCTTCTCTCAAGCCCTGTTTGTCAGCCAGCAGGTTTCCAGCTGTGAGCATGCTCACACTGACAGCAGGCTGAGGGTGGTCAGCTCTACTGCAGCCCCACAAATGGTGCCAGCACTCTGAGATGGGGATGGACCCTGAGAGAGGACTGTGCTCCCAGCTCCCAGAGGTTTCCTGCTTCCAGAAACCTCTGGTAGGACCACAGCAGCCTGTGTGAGGTACAGCAGTGGCAGATGCACTGTGGGTTTCAGGTATTTCTGAATATATGTGCCCATTTCATGGGCATTGAGTTATGACTTTTGTTCTCTGGCCACTGGTCCAGCTAGCTGAGCAACTTGTGTTGCCAGCCCCTTGAGGAGAGCTCACGTGTCCAGATGGCACTAAATGCCTGCATTTAGGCAATGGAATCCCACTCCGTCTTTGTTCTAGCATACAAAATAGCCAACAGTCACTTCCCCTGAGATAAACCACAATAGGAACTGAATTTGCAATAGAAGAAGACTTCTGCACCCTATCCTTGCATAGCATAACACAACAAAAGTTATGATTGTGCTGTTCAAAGCACAGTTAGGCACACACCTGGGGATTTCAGCTGCATGGGTTCAAAGCAAGAGGGCAGCCTCCATTCCTGTGCTTATCTTCTCCTAAGAAATTGGAGGGAAGATGGGGATGGCTATTTTGCTCCTTAATAGCTACTGTGACTTCTCCAGACCCTTAAACTGTAGGACAGCATGTTTTTTCCCCCCAGTTAGGGGCTAGATTTGTTCTGTCCTTCTTCAGGCAGCATGTACACCTTTGCCAACACCTTGAGCTGGGACTATGGAAATGATGCCTCATTGAGGCAGCAAGGAGAGCTGGAATGGTTTCAGCAGGGTGTCCGTGCAATGGGAGATCCTGTGTCTAACGAGCTGCTGAGGACTGAGGGTGTCTCAGTGCTTTGGGAGCTATTACTGTAAACAGATGCAGGAAGTCATCAGGGCCTGATGCTTCTTGCTCATGCTTTAAGCCACTGAACTGTCATTGGGGTGTCCTCATTTAAGGTCAAGGGTAATGTTCCAGCCCAGCTGTGTGCTGCATCATTTCCTCTGCTGTGCAGCAGAGAGGTTGCATTACCTCTGACACAGGTTTTGGAAGTCCTGTAGTAACTGTCAGCTGCTAGAATAATTTGTCAGCCAGGTTGGCCCTTTGTTACTAGGGCTGGACAAACAGTTGTTAAAAACAAAATAGTCCAAATGATATCCTCACACAGCATCTGGACTCTAATGTTTCCCACTGGGATGTTTCCCTGAATAATAGGTTCCTGTTTGCAGGAGGGGAGTGAGCTTAACAAGGAAAGGGTGGCTGCAGATGTTGTGGTGTGAACCTTGACTGCCTGTGCTATGAGCAGTCCTTTTTTGCTTTAGAATTTATGATCTCTATAACTTACACAGCCTGTAACTAGGGGTGGCACTGGCATATTTTTCTTTATCTGGTCTTAAAGGTAGAAATAATTATTTTCATTTGCTGTCCCTGTCAGTTGCCTTTATTTGAGGAAAACCCTGCAGGCTCTTCTGTCTCTTTCAGTGCCACCAGTGATAGAGAAACTGGAACCAAAAGGGAGCAAGTTGTTTACTGGGCATAAGGAGAGACAGAAAACAGTTTTGTCTCTTACAACCTCATAGAGAGCTGAAGTGTCTGTTTTGTGTTCTCCATTCTGGGCTGATGGCCTTCTGTGCTCTGCTGTTGTGCCTGCTGACTGCTGTTGGTAGCACACACAGCATCATAAGTAGCTTTTTGTAGTTTTTCCTGCTTTAGAGAAAATCTCTCCTGATGGGCACAGGTGGAACAGGACCAACTTCACTTGCACCAAAACACAGGGTCCAGAGGTGATGGGGGCTGTGTCTGTGAGTCTCTTCCACCTACCTGAGGACTCAGCTTCCTTCCCCCACCTGCCTGCTGTGCAGCTCTGCTTTACTGGGCCAACTGTGCAGGCTACTGCAATGCATTCTCTTTATTATTGCCTTGTTACCTCTGTAGTAGAGGTCTAATTTGCTCTTCATTCTTCTCTGATGTCATTAGCTGGCAATTTGGGGTTAATTCTCTGTTCTCTTTTATAATGGAGGCTTTCAAGAGGAGAAACTCCCTCAGATGTGCCTGTCCCTTTCCTTCTTTTTCAGAACCTGTCCCTCAGCCAATCCTCACTGCTGAATGCAGGAATAAAAGTGTGTCTGTCAAGTGTGAAGTGAAACAGAAGGCTAAGGATGAAGCAAAAGAGAAGGCTAAGGATGAAGCATTTATAATAGAACTGACTCAACCCAATGGCAAAAAAATCCAAAAGAATGCAACAATGCTGCAATGGCATGGGTGGAATTCTGGTACTTTCAGATGTGTTGCTAAGAACCAAGTCAGTGAAAAAATGGCTGAAAAAGTAATTAAGTGTCCAGGTAAGAAATCCTTTTCGTCAGAATGTGCTAGGGTGGATCACACAGCCTGATGCAGCTGCACACATCTGTAGGTCCAGGTGCCAGGAGCCCAGAGATCCCGAGTACCCAGTACTGTGAGCCTAATTCCAGCCCGGATATTGGGATCTGGTGCTGCTGTGGTAGCCAGGATGCAAGCCATGCTTTCTGCCTGGCATTCTCATGCCTTGGCACATCTCCCTGCTACCAGCCCCTCTGTTTTTCTTAAGGTATCCCTACTCTAATGGCAGTGTCCAAGCTGAGGGCAGTGGGATGTGAGAGGGGTTTTGCTCCTCCCC
Source organism: Cettia cetti (assembly GCA_013401135.1). NCBI lineage: Eukaryota > Metazoa > Chordata > Aves > Passeriformes > Sylviidae > Cettia > Cettia cetti. The sequence continues at coordinate 3,171 of VZUI01068597.1, read as the reverse complement.
TTGTCCAGTGGGGAAATTCGTTGTGTTTGCCTCCTCTCTGTAATCATGTGTATGAATGTGGAGGTTGCCTGCTGCCCATGGGTGTGGATGAGTTCTCTCACAAGGGGAAAATTAAGCTACTTGGACTCTTCAGCTTGGCCTAGAAATCAGGAGGGAAGTTATGGAGAATTTTGCTTCGGGCTTATGTGGGTCAGATAAGCATGGCTCAAATGTTCCATGGTTTTTCTATTCAGTTGAAGCCTCATCTTCTAAACCACAAATGCAGCAAAAGGACTGAGAGGATTGCATTTTAAATGGCAGAGCCATGCTGAAAATGATTCAGTAGGAAATCATCACAGGTGTCATCCTCCCACACAAGGCACAGAAAAAGCAAAATACACCTTAGTGTAACACTGGCAACTAAAACAAGTGGCAATTTAAATACAGTGAGCTGGCACACATGAATGCTCTGCTTTCAATTTTCTGCAGAACCTGAATCCATCAGGGAGCAATCAAAATTCTCAACAATGAGGAGCAGCAGCAACTTTCTGCTGTGTACAGGGAAAAGGCAAAGGGTGGGGTGTCTGCTGGTCTGCCTTTACAGTCAATGGGAGAAAGTGCAGAATTCTAAATAGACGTTGTGTAAGTTATTTCTTTCCAGCTAACATTCTCTTTCATCCCTTTAACTAGGCAAGATGGACTTTTATCTCATCTTAAGCATAGCAGGAGGTGCAGTATTATTTGTCATCTTTGTGATTTGTCTTATTTATTGTATCAGAAGGAAGAAAAAAAGGAATGAAGTTTATGGTAAGTGTTTAAGGGACTTTGTTTTGCTATCCAGACACCTAAAATATTAGGGCTTCCCACTAACAGCAACCCTGTGGTCAGGAGAATTCTCTCTTCCCTGACATGAGCAATAACTTGGTTTTAGCATGTGGTAAATCTGTGTAGATCAGCTGGCATTGCCAGCATTTCTGATTTGTGCTCTGAGCAAAGCCACCTGAGTATTATTTTATGGCTGTTCTCTTTTGAGGGGTACAGATCACTGCCTCAGCTGTGCAGTGACACCATAACCTCAGTTCTTGGGCCTGGATTCAGCAGGAATTAAGAAAATGAGTCTGAGAAAATGAGAACTAATAATTCAGTGATTATATTATGGTGATTAGCCTCTCTGAAACAGTTTGCTGTGTGTTTAAGGCCAGTGCCTCAAGAGGTAAACCCCTCAATAACTAAGTTGAGTGATATTTCAGAAATGATGAGTCAGTGATCAGAAGTCAGTTGGTATGAATTTACTTCTTCTCTGTGTGTGAAAATTAATGCTGGCAAAAGGGATCTCTGGCTTCCAGGTGTCTGGAATTCCCAGCACGGACAACAGCAGGGGAGAGTGCTTTGCATATGGCTTCCTGGGATTAGATCTCACTTTCCCTTCAGTAGCCTCCAAAAGGGGACAGAACAGCTCAGGATGGGGGTGTCCATCTGCAGTCCTGAGTTTCAAGCCTGAATGTTTTGATACTAAAAAGAGTTCTTTCCCAGGCTTTCTTCTGGTAAACAGAAGAACAATGTTTTGTAAATATAAGAATGTTCACATTCTTTCTTATAGGAGGGACCTTCTGATGTCCCTCTGGGATGACCAATTGGTAGAAAATTTACCTTTTGTGTTACCAATCAAACTGGCCTCTGATTGTGGGATGACTTCCACAATAGAGAACCCATGACCACTTTCTAAAGAGCCTGCGTCTGTTTCCTTTGATGTCTCTTGCGACATCCATCAATGTCTACTGGAGCTTCCTTGAAAAAGCTGCTTCCCCCAACAGATGGGGCAGAGCTGCCCCGAACGCTCCAGGTACCCCGATCTCAGCCAGGCAGCCAAAAGCTCTCACGGTGCCCTGGGAGGTGCAGGCAGGAGTGATTTTTGCCGTTCACTGGCACAGCAGGAATCACTTGAGAGTGGCAGGTTAAAACTCAGTATTAGGCTTTTTTTCTTGCTTGGGCCAAGGACGTTTCCCTGGCGTTTTTGGCTTCTTAGCGCCCGTCTGACCGTGGGCTCCTTGTGTTGTTGCAGAGGAGGAGCGGGTGATGCCGGCTCTGCCCGCGGGCCGTGAAAGGGAGATGCGGGAGCTGCCTCGGACCCCCTACGAGCCCACCCCGAAGCAGCTGCGGGTGCAGCAGCGGCCGCTGCCCCCTCAGCCCTCGGAGCTGCAGCGGCCGCGGCCCCGGCCCCGCACGCAGCCACGGACCCCGCACCCGCCCAGGGAAAGGCCCTGAGCAGACGGCCTGGGAGGAGGGATGCTGGTGCCTCTGCTCCACGGTTCACTGGGAAAAAGAAAAGTTCCCGACGGCCAGAAGCCCCTCCTGCCCAGCGCTGCGTTCCGCTCAGCTATGAACGGGCGGCTTTCGCTGCAGAAAATTAGAGAGAGCATCAAATGGAGACAAAGAGACCCAGCGGGGGAGGCTCAAGGTGATGGGCATTTATCTCTGTGCCCATTTTTCTCCGTGTTAGGATATGGATATGGAGCACTGAGCCCTGAAACCTGTGTCTTTCTGCGGTTCACTTGTTTTTATTGCACCTTGTTGTCTTTGTGCTTTTGGGATGGTCTTCACCAAGAAGCTAAAGCTCTACTGAGACAAAAGGGACCTATGGATCTTACAGGGTTTTATCTATTAGGACAGCTCTTTGGCTTCAGCATCAAAAACATGGCCTCCTGGACCAAAAAACAGTTGTATGTAATTAAATATTTGTCTGAAGTAGAAAGGATTTGTGTCGTATAACGCAGAGAAGAAAATATTGAAAGGATGTGTGAGAGCCTTGAAGCACCTGTGTGGGAAAAGCACTAATGGGGAACAAATTAACTTTTCACTTTCTCCAGTGTGTTTAGAAAAGAAACTGTGGGCTTGAATTGCAGCAAGAGAGAGTTAGGTCAGTATTTTATTTTTTTTTAATGAAACACTGAGAAAGATTTCTGGGAGAGTTCTCCAGCACTGGGGTTTGAAAGGATGGATGAGACTACATTCTGTGAAGCTTCTTTGTCTTGATAAGGGCCAGGAGAATGTGCTACATATCCTCTTCAGGGACAGTTTCAACTCAGTTTTCTGTGACTTTTAGGCAAATGAAACAAATCTTTATTCTCAGCAAAAGTCTGTGTGGCTATGCAGACAATTTTTTTTTTTTTTTTTTTTTTTTTTAATAGAAGA